>DWTU01001831.1:0-12476 GCA_018251515.1 Cecropterus confusis | reverse complement strand
TACATCTGCATAAAAAGCTCTAATTATAATGCTATGTGATTTAAATTTACATAATATTTAAAATTGAACAAAATATACCTATATATATATATTTAAAAACAAAATAATCTATTTAAAAGTAAATTGCTCTAGACATTTGTAATGAGCCTTATTGGCCTTTAATGCATCACTTGGTATTCGGACCAACTAGCTATGATGTACATTTTTTTGTAGTTTGATCAGTAAAAAAAAGTTCACAGTAAAAACTCAAGTGTTTGAGCAATTTTTATTTCTGATCATACTAATAATTTATGTTGTTTGTTTAGGTTTCTCGTATAGAAAAAGTGGGTGGAGCCTCTTCAAAAGGGGAGAATTCCTATGGCATTGAAGTATTCTGCAAGGTAATTGTTATTTAATACTGGTTTATTTTAAATCTATCGTATTAATTGTGGTTTTAACTTGAGGAAAAATACTTTTCAGGACATGCGTAACTTAAGATTCGCTCACAAGCAGGAAAACCACTCGCGACGCGGCATTTTTGAGAAATTGCAACAATTGGCATTCCCGCTGTCTCACAGACTGCCTCTGTTCGCATTTAGCTATTCGGAAAGCTTTCCCGAGGATGGATGGCATGTGTATGAACCTATTGCTGAGCTCAGAAGAATGGTATGTGCAATTTAGCTCTTTTATCAGTTAATGTCACATTTTCCATGGAAAAATGCAATAAAACAATTAGAAAGAAAAAAAACTTATAACCAATCCTTCAGTAGACATTTGTCTTCATATTGAAGATAACATAACAAAGATTCATTTTAGGGTAACAAGTAATTGAATTCAAAAAGGGTGCTAATGAAATAAGTTGTAATTGTTTTGACAAAAGGCATACCAATATATTATGTAAACCATTGGCCTTCTATTTTTTATACAATCCAGAAAAGTTTGCTCCACATGCCTTGACATTGCCCAAGTGCATAGAGAAAGCCACTATTAGATGTGAATATCTCTCTGATATGCAGTTTTCGACAATGTTTCTTAATTTTTAATAAGCAAAAAATTTCCAGCCGAAAGATAGAAAATTCATATTTAGTTTAAGATTGTAAGCATATATTTTATAAGCATACTAATTTGATGTCTGACACCTTTGACAGGGCGTCAACAACGACATGTGGCGTATAACGCGCATCAACGACAAGTACGAGATCTGCGACAGCTACCCGTCGGTGTGGGCGGTGCCCGCGGCCGCTAACGATGACCTCCTCCGGTCAGTGGCTGCGTTCAGATCGAGGGGTCGTATCCCGGTCTTAGCCTGGATACATCCGAGCTCCCAAGCGACGATAACGCGATGCAGTCAGCCTTTAGTTGGGGTACGTTTTCAACTCATTTTATTCCAATATTCGGCAAAGAACCAATTCCAGAATGAAGAGAGGTTTAGCTAGCGGTTGGTAATCTTCTGGGCAACATGAGCTATATAGTAGCTACATTCGTAATAGGGAACGACATTCTGAAGTAGCCTTAAGAAGAAAGAAGAAGATAATCGACTAGAAAATAAGAAGAGAATAAACAGAAAAAATATCTTCTGGTTATTTTTCGCTAATAAAAATGCTTGTCAAAAGTACGTTCTACATAACTCTTAAAGTTGTCTGTGATTTAAACCCTCAATTTCCAACGTGAAAGGCTGAAATTCACGCCGATATGACCTGTATCTTGTTTTGTAATTAGCTTTGAATTGTATATATCGTCAATATTTATAGCAGTGATTGATTTAATTTGTAGGTAAGCGGTAAACGCAGTCGTGAGGATGAACGTTACATTCAACTTATTATGGACGCGAATGCGCAAGCGCATAAGTTGTTCATAATGGATGCGCGGCCGAGCGCGAATGCTATTGCAAATAAGGCTAAAGGCGGCGGGTAAGTTACTTTCATTACTTAAATTACGCTCAATAAATGTATTCAGTAGTTTTTTTTTATAACATTGAAGTAGCAAACGAGCATGCAGTCCACCCGATGGTAAGTGGTTATTACCGCCCATGGACATCTGTAAGCAACTTCATATAGAACAGGGGTTCTATCTGAAATCGATCACAGATGCCTCATATATAAGTGAGCCGGCAATTACACCCTTCCATCGAAACGCAAGAACTGCTTCACGCTAGAAATAGGTGTGGTGGTGGTACCTCCCCGGTTCTACTACCTGGTAAAATAGTTGAAATTATTTTTCAATTACACACAGTTCCTTACATAATGTGCCAGCCATTAAATATACATTTGAACCTACAACTGTACCAACTTTTTTTTATGAAATTTGAATTTTTGTAGAATAGATATGGTCAAAGTGGTATTACCGCTACACTTATTTTTAGATTGAAGTAGTTCCTACGTTTGGGTAGAAGGGTGTAAACGTTGACTTACTTACATACATATATGGAAACCATCTTAGTCCTCACAGGTGACAACATGCATATTATTTTAACTTTGTAATTAGAAACTGGTATACAAGCATGCAGCTCACCTGATGATGTGTGGTCACTTCTGCACAGAATCATGTGTAATCGACCTTAATAAGGACTCAAACCCTCTCTGATGCTGAATTTTTAATGTCTCGTAATTATCTTCATGTATTAATTTAATCAGATGTACGTTATGTCTACGGCCGATACGCGATTTAACTTCAAACATATTATTATTATCAAAAATTATAAACAGTAAAGAGTGTTCATTCATTTTAAAAAGTATTTTTTAAAATTAATGATCATTCATTATTATTAAATTAGTGTTCATTCATTTTAAAAAGTATTTTTTATAATTAATGAACACTCAAACACTTACATGCACTTTTCAGATATGAATCAGAAGATGCGTATCAGAATGCGGAGTTGGTATTCTTGGACATTCACAACATTCATGTAATGAGAGAGAGTTTACGGAAGTTAAAAGAATTATGCTTTCCACAAATTGATCAAACAAGGTATGTAATAAATTTTTGTGAATATAATTGTTTATGCAATGGAATACACAATACAAAATTTATGTCACAAAATAATAATAATAATAAATCAATTTAAACTTAAGTTACAATTAAATTACGTTCAAAAAAATTAATTAAAAATTCATTACAATCCTAGTCCAAATAATATTAAATAATAAATCCAAATTAAAATTATTTTAAAAACGTTTAAAAACATTTTTTACATTTAAGAAATTATAAGGTTTTTTTAGGCTAACATTTATATATAGATATGGCATAATGTCTCGTTTTTGTTTTTATATTTGTAATAGATATTTTAATAAACACTCGCCTGTGCTGTAAATTTTCTAGAAATAATGTAGTTAGTAATTAATGTTGAATTCTTGTTTTTTCGACTGTATTTTCGATTGAATTTGTAATATTTCTAAAAAAATTAATGTGGTATATTTGTTGTTAAAATAATAAATAACCTTCCATGATAGACGGAATAGGCTTAAAATAATTTAGGTTTTTGCGTGGTCGGAGATTAAATCACTATCACAAAGTACTTAGGTATTAAAATTGTCTTATTTTCCTACAGATGGTTTAGCGGTATAGAAGCTAGTTGTTGGTTGAAGCATATAAAGTGCATTTTAGCGGGAGCCGTTCGTATCGTGGACAAGGTGAGATATAAATATACGTGATAAGTGATGATATCAACGGAAATTGGCTGCTGCGATTTTTTCCGCACCATGCGATAAATACGTAAACATGCGAGTAGGTTTACATCATGTTATTAATTTGATTGATTAATTAATTCACATATATTAGGGTATATAGTTATAGGTATATATGCAGGTCACATATAAAAAAGTGTTATACAAAACGAAACGTTTTAGTAGCATATAAATATTAGATTAATAAACATAAACGCTTTCTACACTCATTGCCCCACAGTAGGATTTTCTCCTGCGTCGTGGGTGCCATGGACACACAAATACACAAACGAATACACAAACACCCTGACCCAGAATAGAAATCTAAACTCATCATTCAGATGTCTGTCTGGCCGGGGATCGAACCCGGGATCCACTGCGTGTCAGACCGGCGTGGTAACCGCTCAACGAACGTCCAACTTCGTATTATTAAAAAATATGGTTAAAATCATTCAACTCTGGGCCAAGTGTATGTCCAAACAATCACGCATCTTCAGAATTATGTTAGTGTCACACCGTTGGACTCCCACAATACTCAAATACACGCTAATTGTTCTGTTCCACATACGAAAGCACACAAAAATCTGTAGAGCAGTTAATTCATATATATGATATATTTTTATGCATTTTGTTTGATCCAATTCATTTAATGTCTTTCTATTTGCAACATACGAGTCGTATAGTTTCACGAAAAACTTTAATTAATAAGCAGTTAATTAATTATATTTATTATTATACGAAAATTTAATTATACATTTATGACATATACAGATACTTACCCTTAATACATAATGTACATTACTTAAATAAAACTTTAAAAGTTAAGTATTTTTGGGTTTTATTTAAGTAATGTATACTACTTTATGAAATTGTCATCCATTTTGATAACTAAATTCCTGACTAACTTCTTCCTTTACAAGAACACAAGATTATTTAAAACTGCTATTATACGCAGTAACGTTGCAGCAGTCGAAAGGCCATGAAGATTTTTACCAATTTTACTTTCAACTCCTATCACATCTTATAAACGATAATGTAAAAAATGTAATAATCTAATCAGTTATATAGTATACATGTCTAACTGTATGTTTTCCGAAAAAAAATCATAAAGAACAACTACATACATGTAGATGTATGTAGTTTGAAGAGTCACGCTATAAAATAAATTAGTTTTTAACCTATCATTATCTTCTAAAACTAACCATAACCGATACTTTGACTTCATTCGTCCGTATATTTTCGAACCATGTAATTATTGGCTTCAAATCAATCGAGTTATTTATTCCAGATAATGACTAATATTCCAGACTGAAATAAAAGCGTGTTAAAGAAGGCAAAAAACCACGCCATCCATTAAAGTTCATAAACCTGTGTTATTCACCTTGTCTGTTAACTACTCGCGATGGAGGGTCGACTCTGTACGCACGTAATCCGTAGTTACGTACGAAGTTTCGGATACATCAATTTTATATACATAGAAAAGTCTGTTTAAAACCGTTTATATCGAAAGCCATTGAACGTGGCAGACGCGTATCATGGCAGACAAAATAGCATTCTTGTAAACAATATGTACTAAGATATTTATAATTATTTACACATATGCGTATACATCAATTAAATTTTCAGTTTGAGAAATAAATATCCTTATGATTTTAACGCTGTCCGTTAAAAGATGATTCCTGCAATCATAGCCACAAACGAGAATACAATAATACCCAAGACTGAGAAAGAAATATTTATTTATGTCTAGTTGGCGAATATCTGATCATGATATCAATTTTCCGCCAGTGAAATGAAGAAGATCTTTCGGATCCGTCCGAAACATGACGACGACAACGATGGATATACAGAATAGACCTCCAGGTTTGACCACTTTTTGCTTAAACAGGATAAAGTTAAGGATAAATAGTGCAGGTATTTTCTGTATTTTCAAGAAATTACCGCGGTAAATACAAATCTCGGGACACGAATACTTGTCAACAAAATATAAAAGCCATAAATACAGTTTAAACGTTACACTGTTAATTATAACAAAGCTTCATTTAACTAATTCCATACATATTTATTACAAATATACACAAACATTTAAAATAACGTCAATATAATTTTCAACCAATTATATTATAGAATACCGTTCATAAAATACAATGCAAAGTACAATTAATATAAATAATATTTTCATACAGATATATATGAAATTTATTTCACGAAATTTCTATTAAAACACTGTTATATTTTAGATGACTGCATTATGACTTGGTCAATTTCATCTTGCCTTAAAATAACAAAAACTACAATTGAGCACGACTCTACACCACTCTGTTCTGATAAAGTGGGTCAAAATTCATATGGTTATATATACTAAACTCAAGTTCAAGGAGATTTCACTGTTCTCATATCTTTCCCTTAACACCCAGTGATGTATTTTTAAAAGTTTCATCTTAAAAAATGGATACCATCAGACTTTTCATACTAAAGGTAAGACACACTTATTCATCATCAATTCACGATATTATGTCGTTTTTGAATTCCTTTCTTTTTTAAAATTCACATATTAATATGGCTGACAATGTGTAAAGATGTATAGATGGAATTTTCTATAAATTTTATAATTTTTGTCTGTCTGTAATTTTGTTTGTTGAAATTGTATTGATACAATTGCATCAAACCAAAGCTTAAGCTTTCTAATATTTTTTTTAGTATGTATCTTGAGGCAGCATGAATTTTAATTTTATTGAAATCTTTAGTTAATTTCATTAAAGTCTATTAACTCCATCTAAAAGTAATTACAATACAAATTTATGTTATATTTTTACACCAGAGTAAAACCGCCAGGCACAGCTACTTTAAAAAAATAAGGTTTATCCCGTAGAACTATTAGTCCGTGTGTAATATGCATTGATGGACATCATATGTCATCAACCCATTATTGTCGCACTGCTGGGCACGGGTCTTCTCTCTGATTGAGAGAGTTTCAGGCCATAGTCCACCGCGCTGGCCAAGTGCGAATTGGTAGACTTCACACACCTTTGAGAACTTTTTAAAGAACTCTCAGGTGTGTAGGTTTCCTCACGATGTTTTCCTTCACCGTAAAGCAGTGATAATTAACTTCTAATGCGCACATAATTTTAGAAAAATCAGCGGTGCGTGCCTGGGATTTGAATCTTTCAACCATTCGGCTATCACTACGCTGGACATCGTATACCATCGATTATATGATGAAGAACTTATCACGACCTGGTAATCTTCTGTTAAAATAAACGATAGTCAAATTTCAATTTGCAATGTATGATTACTGAGGTCGTGGAAACTTCAAATTCATTCCAGTGCCCTTAATAAATGGTTATTTCGTTTCCTCAAAACTATAAATGTTAGGTTTCGCCCATCACACAAAATACAATACAGGATATGACTGAAAAAAAAAACTTCAACTGCTTTGCAATTTATGAACGGAAAGGTAAACAGTTATCGCTTTACGGGAACGTAATAAACTCGTTATTAAGGCACTATAGGCTTTTACACACATTAGCTAATCTGAATATCGTAAGAAGCGTTTGTTTGTTTATTAATTAATTGCTCGTGCAACGCTTTGACAGCCCGTGTAAGTGTGGAGCCAACCGTACGTGTTGCACGCAAAAATATTGCATAACTGTTTAGTCTGTACAATTTATTAAAATATTCAAGAGTTACATGTCTTAGCGGCTTGGATCGTAATAACTAGTTTAATTGACATAGCTCGTTCAATTATAGAAGCGGCTTACAAGTTAGTTGCAAATTAGAAACCATTAACATTTTTTTAACTTTGCCGCTGCGTAGAGACGTTGATCTTGACGTCATTAAAGACTAGAAGATACAGGTAGTGATTTCTTGATAGCTTTTTACCCGACTGCGTCAGAAAGAGGGTAATGTTTTTCGAGCGTATGTATGTGTATGTATGTTTGTTTGTATGTATGTCCATTTCTTTCGCACGCGCTAAAGCCCAAACGGCTTGACGGATTGTGACGTACGACATTACATTAGAATCGTCTCAATTTGGAAAGTTACATATGCTAATTTTAAAAATTAATTTTAAAAAATTGCACCTTGATGTAGGGGAAAAAGGGGGAGGAGGGACGAATTTTTCACTACGATAATATGGGTATCAAATCAAAGCTAGTAAATAGACCAATCTAAAAATATATGTATTGTAAAACTTTAACATGACTATTATATATTGACAATAACTCAAATAAGCGTTAAATTAAATATATTTTACACAATTACACATTATAAACAAAAAAATCGTTTTAAGCATTCGGGTTTTTCTGTTTTAATGTATTAACGATGTTACTAGTTCAATGTAGGTACCCGTCATTACCTAATCCGACCCGAGAGGCCACTTCTGCTCTTTGGAGAAGTTTACTTATTTTTTGGAGAAGTTTTGAACATGGTAGGATTAGGCATTCGACTTCGAAGGCATCATAACTTTTTCTATCTAATAACATGAACATGTCCACGAACAGCAGTTGTCGTTACCATCTGGTGACTTGCTAGTTTGCTACTTCCATAAAAAAGGTAGCAATTTGGGCGTTTTCTTCCATAGCCATAAATAATAAATACTTTTTGCTGGTTTCACCCATATTCTGTTTAAGTATTTATTCTCAAAAAGACAATGCCACTTATATGAGAATAGTATTAGAATTAATATAAAAATATTTAATATAAGTACATTTATTCATTACCCATTGCATTGCATTGTGTAATACATTCATTTTTATTTATTTAATAAGAATGTTGTTACATTAAGCACACGTACTAATGACGTATTCGGCTAATTTAAGATTAAATACATTAAACGATGCTACATTTTTTTACATGAGGGTATTTTGTTATACAGCGGCGCTCCTTCAAACGTGAATATTAGTCAAATGATTATGCACAGAAACAGCCACGAAACAGGAAATTGGACTATATTAATAAAAGTATTTTTTCCAGATTATTTTATCGTCAATTATACTGAACATCGTATTAGCGACGAGTCATAAGGATACGAAAACCAATCATCTACAATCGACCATAACTAACGAGAAGGAACGGAAAATAAACAAAGAAAAAACTGGTACAAATAAAAAGCCAGCGAGATTGGTGAGAAGCGCCTACAAAAGGAACTGGTTCAAGTCCCACGATGCCAATTACATGCCACCATATCTCGTTTTTAACAGAAAAACAGGCTCATATTATCCATACTATACCTATCCTAAGGAAAATAGTATACGACGGAACAGTTTTAAGCACTTAAACAAGTGGTCGCATTAATCTGACCTGTTTATGTAAATTATAAGTTAGATATACCTAATGTTTCGTTGTATTTTTTTCGTGACTCCTATTTGTCCTGTTAAATGTGGTATAGCGCTTTTTGGTTCGACTCTGGATGCACCAAAACCACACTGTACACTATCACCACACTATAATGGTAAGTTGAGTGTGGTAAGGGAGAAACAAACGAACGCTTTCTACACTCATAGCCCCACAGTAGGATTTTCTCCTATATTGTGGGTGCCATGGACACACATAGACGAATACACAATCACCCAGGCCCAGAACAGAATTCTAAACTCATCATTGAGATATCTGTCTGGCCGGCGATCGAAGTCGGAACCCACTGCGCGTCAGACCGACATGGTGACCGCTCCGCCACGTGGGTCGTCAAAGCGCAAAAGAAAGAAACGCGTGTAGCCGACTCGCCTTTATATTAGGCGATTGACTTGCTACAATGTCTGTTATATATGAAGTTGCTTACATAACTATGGGCAGCAATGACCACTTACCATCAGGTAAACTGCATTCTCGTTTGCTACTTCAGTCTTTTAAAATTATTTCTGCCTAATAACAGCAGTGTTATGCGCTGTTGTGTTCTGGTCTGAAAGATGTGGTAAGGAAGACATACTTTTCCGAGACATTCCATCATAGTCCTCAGGGGTAGCAACGCATCTGCGGCTAACCTTGGGTGAGACTTTGATCTTGCCTAAGGTTGATTTCAGATGTTCATGGGCGACAGTAGCCACTTACCATCAGGTGGGCTACATGTTCGTTTGTTACTTCCATACTATAAAAAATACCCCATTACTTGCTCAAGCCACTTGATATACGGTGCACGAAATAACAAATCTCACTAATATTATAAATGCGAAAGTTTGTGAAGATGCATGTGTATTTGTTCGCAAAAACTACTGATCTGATATCGCTGAAATTTGGCACACTGATAGTTGATGACCTTCATTAACACATAGGATAATCATAATCGTGATAGTTACGACTGAATCAGAGCCGCGTGAATAACCAATTACAATATAGATGAATTTGAAAAACATTTCCAACCGGAGGCAGTCAGGTAAACAATCAGAAAACTATGCTAAATACCTAACGTGCAGCGTGACGAATTATCGTACATACCACAAAACCAGTGTACACCGCAGCTAATAACCGCCAATGGAACAAAGCGATGGTCGTGGCGTTATCGCGCCAAGGTCGGAGCGGGATGCACGTCTCCGTATCAATTTCATTAGTGCACAGATACAGAACATCTGTTTAAATATAACCGTGTTTTTCTAAGCGATACCTACCAAAACTTAAAAACCCGTCGATTGGATTTGTGGTTGGTAATACTCCACCACTAAACATTAATAAAGTAAGACATTGTATCTCTCTTGACCTTGAGCTTACTCCTTTTATCTCTCTAGACTCTCTAGACTCATACAAAGTAGTGGAATATAAAAGGAGTTGCAATAGGTAAGAATAATACAGCTGAAAATAATTTGAATGGGTATTTAACAGATAAACGACTTTATAGGAAGTAATATAAACTTTATCCGGGGAAAATAATTGGGTGGTAGTTATAGGTTTAATAATTTTGGTTGTATACCTTTTCTTTTTTAGGGCGAAACCTTCAAAAAGTGCCTAACGCCGTGGGAACGACGCCTGCGAAGAGGACTCCGGGATCTACACAGGAACACAGCCAGAGTTCTCAGAACGCATTGCATATATATATTTATTTCCTTTTTTTACTTGTATATCCTATTCTATCAAATTCATTGATTCATGACACACTAACCATATGAGGAAATCACAATCTTCGACTAGAACGCTTTCAGTGGCGATATACAACTTAAGGCCGACCGGGCGTCATCGATAAATTAATCGGAAGGGACGTCAAATAAATGCATTAAACGTTACTACTTTATCGCCAATCTCGGCGTATCCTGACCCGAGAGTACTGGCGCCAGTCAGGGCTGCCAAATGCATCGGTTTTTGTTCTTATCGGCCATTACTTGAACCAAACATTATCATAACATTAACTGCAGGTTATCGACTAAAAAGCCGCCATGGGTCAAGCTCTTTACATAAACGCTTTATTAGAGTAGGTTAAGGAAGGTCGGTCCTTCCTTAACCTACTCTAATAAAGCAGGAAAGGAGGATTTGTCTCACTACATGCTCAAATACAATGATTGTACCGCATCAATGGAATTTTAAAATAACATAAATAACAGTAAAACCGATAGAGCTGAAGTGAAATAATTTAAATGAAAACGCTGCCAGTCATTTTCTAAATAATTACAATTAAGAGTAAAGTTTCTTTCCTTTCGGAATCAGAACGTGCATCTCCAGCGGTTTTGAATGCGAATCAGCTCCATAATCCATTCACAGCCAATCAATTAACCATTCATTGTAATTATCCTGATTGGTAACCCTGTCCCCTCATGAATATTTGACCGTCTGGCTCTGCACAACCGCGAATATCGATAGACCGCATTAATATGGAGATCACAGCGTTAATTACGTTTATTTACAGTAACCGTAAACCTAAATAGAGTGGCATGTTTCAGGGCTACCCTTGTACGGTGATTCGTATCCGGTTGTGTCTATAAGGCAGTAAACAATTTGGCAGCCCTATACCCATTAGATATAGATCTGATCGTTTGACCCGCGTCAGCCCGCTATGAATATTGATCGGCCGCATTAATATGGACGACGCGGCCTTAATTACATCTGTTTACAGTATGCGTGATCATGCCCATAGTAGCTAACCGTCTGAATAGGTAGAGACGAAGGTTTGTCTCCTCTCACATGCTAGTGAGTCAATATGTAATTTATTGCTGATACTGATAAAGATATTAAAATAGCTCTACTGGATAAGTCGGTCTAACTTGGTATTAACAAGAGGTATCAAGTCTAGAAAATGCAATATTATTGGATATTAGTAATTTAACAATAATTCCTCGTCGATTGCGGTGGTAACCAATAATCATGCCACCAACCACATACTTGGTGGTATAAAAATATTAATTACTTTTTTTTTAATAACTGCTGTTTTTTGGTATGAAGGAAGGAGAAACACATAAACTAAAATTTCTGTGTTTGGATTACTTCAGCTTTTATGTGGGACTAAATACATATCTGGAATTTTATTGATTAAGAATCCGTGGGCGGCAGTGATCACCAATCGACGGAATGCATTCCGTTTGCAACTTCTACTTCATAAAAAATTGTATTAGTATACCGTCAACCCATTACTGCCCCACTGCTGGGCACGGGTCTTTTTTCAGATTGAGAAAGCTTCAGGCCATAGTCCACCGCGCTGGCCAAGTGCGGATTGGTAAACTTCACACCTTTGAGAACTTTTTTAAAGAACTCTCAGGTGTGTAGGTTTCCTCACGATGCTTTCCTTCCGTAAAGCAGCGATAATTAACTTATAGTACGCACATAATTGTAGAAAAATCAGTGGTGCGTGCCTGGTATTCGAATCTCGGTACCCTCGATTGAGAGGACGAGTTTCAACCATTCGGCTATCACTGCTCA
>DWTU01001830.1:0-12477 GCA_018251515.1 Cecropterus confusis | reverse complement strand
TTGGGGTCCGCCCCTGAAACCCCCACCGCCACACCTATTTCTGCCTAATAACAGCAGTGTAATGAGCTGTTGTGTTCTGGTGTGATGGATGTTGTAAGGGAGACATACTTTTCCGAGGCATTCCATCTTAGTTTTCAAGGGTAGCAATGCATTTATGGCTAAGCTTACTTAAGACTTTGATCTTACCTAGGGTTGATTATAGATGTCCATGGGCGGCAGTAGCCACTTACCACCTTTTCATCATGTAACATTCTCCATGATTTAGGCTTAAAGTATAGTAAAGCAAATATAGCGTGAATGAACAAGGATAATACTCGTACTTACACATCAAAAAAATCGCTTAAAAGACCAAGACCGAGTGGAGCTCCCTCCCCAACAACTCCCCACTGTAAAACAGACAATATTCTTTAATACATGTATCCACCGAATAAATTCCATAATGGCCGACGACATTTATATTACTAGTGTAAGCAGTTCTTGCGTTTCAGTGGAAGAGTGTGGTTGCTGACTCAGTTTCATTTGAGGCGACCATTTTAGTCTTCGGGAGTAGCAATGCATCTGTGGTTGATTCCCGATAGAACCTCCGTGTCCTGTGAAGTTGCTTACAAATGACCACTTAGCATCAGATGGATTCATGTAATCCGCTCGATGGTATTCCAGTCTTATCATGAAAACATGAAGAGTAAAATTACTCAAGGTCACTGCATGATGTAATCTTGTAAACTTAGCCCTAGATATTTTTTCTTTGCATTCATTATATTTCATGAGAAAATATGAATGAATCAAAAACTTACTAATGATAAAATCAGGGGCACGCAGGCGACGGAGGCAACTGACACCACACGATACGACGAAGACATTTTGTATTTGCAATACTGATAGGGATTTAACCGACTTTATATACTGATGTATATAAAGCTGTATTATTTGCATTGTGTTTATAGTTAATAGAGATACTAGAAACAAATCGAGTCTTCGTTTGTAGCTATAATTCTTGCGTTTCATTTGAAGAGTGTTGCCAGCTTACTTACATATTGAAATGTTTTCTTTATAGTATGACAGTAGCGAACGAGCATGCAGCCCACCTGATGGTAAGTGGCCATTGCTATATCTATATACATCTGCAATCAACTCCCGATAAGACCAGAGTCTTAACGGAGGTTAGCCACAGGAATGTTGCTACTCCTGAGGACTTACTTGGAACGCTTCAGTTAAGTATATCTCATTTCCCACACTCTTCAGACCAAAACACAGCAACACATAACTCTGCTGTTATTCGACTAAAATAAAAGTGTCGGTGGTACTTCTGGAGTCGAGGAAATAATCGTTTTTGGAAAGATACACAGACATATCGACATTTAGTCTGTCTTCAAGTAATTTCAATTATTGTAACTAAACAATAATACTCTCTCATGTACATAGAGAGCAGATAGTATTAAATGACAACATTATCATTACAATTCATGGTTTAAACGTAGTAAAGTTAGAGTAAAGTTATTGATTGGCATGTAAGTAGGGTAATCGTGCAGCTAAAAAATCTGGTTATGGTGGTAGAACTACTTCTACTAATAGTAGCAGTATTAAACGCTGTTGAGTTTTGGTTTGAAGGGTGTGTATAAGGGAGATATAGTATAAGGGAGACGTATTTATCCGAGGCGTTCCAAATTAGAGTTCAGGAGTAGCAACGCTAATCCGGGTGTCTCAGGTGAGACACTGATCTTGTCTTTTGTTGATTACAGATGTACATGGGCGGCATTTACCATCAGATTGATTGCATGCTGTTTTGCTACAATCCTTTTGTATAAAATAATCCTAAAATCAATACCACGTGGCGGAGTGGTCACCATACCCGTTTGGCACGCAGAGGGTTCCGGCTTCGATCCTCGAGCAGGCTACATGCTTCGACTCGAGTGAATGATGAACTTAGGTTTCTGTTTTGGGTCTGGATGTTTGTGTATTAGGCTTATCCGAATGTCTTAGAATGGTACATTGAGTATGGGAAGTATAACACTTCCCACACTCAATGTAGTATGATTGTTTATACAAAATATTAAAGCTGTTGTAACTTTGGGTGAAAAGTATTTAATTTACTGCCTCTATATAAGTCGGATAGAGAAGTAGGCAAAAAATCAAGATTTCCGTGTTTTTTGTTAAAGGGTAAAATCTACAACGAGTCGATAAAAAAAATAGGACGAGTAGTCTCTGAATATTTCGAGGGGGGGGGGAATAAGAATGGAGATAGGGGAATAAGAATGGGGGAACAAGGCAATAAGAATGGCATACGTTATATAATTACAGTGGCACACATATACGTCAAATTGTATTTACTTCTGTACTTGGTATTACAATAGTCAACCCTGTAATACTTGTCATATAAAGACATTCATTGACGGAACAAATCTAAGGACATTATAAATTTACAAAGAAATTGTACATACCGCATGGTAATACAGCTGTCTTTATAATTGCAACAACTATGCTTTGCTATGAAACTGCTTTGTTTATCAACGACATAGAAATATAATGCGACCTACATTTTCTACGCTGTATATTTTATTGGTATGGCATGATAAGAAAACTAATGCAATTGGTTTCAAAAGTCTACAGCCATGATTTTTGTCAATCTTTTACTATGCCACTGTTTGGCTGTCCTTGTCCACTTTCTTCTCGTGGAGGGCATTGACGCATTTGTGTACTACACAGGACAAATACTAATTGGTAGACTTCACACGCTTTTACTTAAAGAAAATGAAAATTAATTTCCAATAAGCACTTAACTTCGAAACTGCTTTTTCGAAGTGGTCTGAGCTTCAAAGCTCAGACCCCCAAATTGAAAGGTCTAATTTCAAATTCTTTCATTAGTCATCAAAACAAATTAACATGGTATTAAGACTTGATTCTTCCTACTTAAGTACTGCATACATTAAGTTACATTATGGAGAACTTTTAAGTACCTGTATACTTAGTTTTCCTTAGTTAGTTCCTCTTTACTGCTTCACAAGTAACATTCATTTATAGTATGTATATAAGAAAATTCTAAGAATAATTCTATAAATTCTAGAAGTATAACGTGATATTTTTTTTATATATAAATAGCAATCGTGACTCCATTATGTAGACTTACATCCTAATGTAGAGACGGGACATCTACGACTAGACTAGACCTCTCGTAGCTTCCTATATTATAGCTTGGGGTCCATTTCATGCAGTTCACGGATATCTATAATAATTGTCAGATGTCAGATGTCGGGGCTCGAATCGTTTGTTTCTACCTGAGTGCTACTGCTAATGCTAACGCGTTGCTACCCCTGAAGACCAAGTTGAAATGCGATATACATATGTGTGTTTCTCTTGAAACTGGAATCTTGAAGCTGTATCACTTAAACTGTTTTTATAAGATAGATATTTCTGTGAGGTAAATATAGGTTTAGTGACGTGTTTTGGAAGTCGAAAGACGAAGGGTTCTGTCAACTTCCAATGCTCGCGCTATAAAAGCACTATGAGATTTCCTTATTTTTTGTCAGATTGAAGTAGCAAACGAGTATGATTGAAAGATCACTGCCGCTCATGGAAATCTGTAAGAACACCTTATTTAGAACAAGGGTTCTATCGGAAGTCAATCACAGATGCATTGTTACTCTCAAGGACAAAGATGGTCGTCTCATATAAAAATGAGCCACCAACACACCTTTTCAGCGAAACGCAGCAATTGCCTTACCCTAGAAATAGGTGTGGCGGTGGTGCCTACTCGGTCGAATCACACTGATTTTACCACCTGATAATTTCACGTTTAGCCGTTAATGTTACAACAGGCAATATATTTAGCCTCAAGTTAGACCGATTAGCCTGCCGTAACGCTGTATATATATATATATATAGCGTGCTATTGGCTCTGTGGTATTATCATGTAGCAGTCGCAAATCGTGATCGTGAGGGTCGCGATTATCCCGCGTTATCTAAATCCCGCGTCGGGTCGGGATGGGGTGATCCCGGGGTGGGGGAGGACACGCTCCATCCTTCAGTTGAGTCAGTTGTTGGCGCGGCGCGGCCGTTGACGCGTGTGTTTCTGTGCGAATCGACCTCCGGGCTTCGTTCCGGTGAGTTGTCACTTAAAACTAAATACTATCATGTTTTTTACTAGTGTTCATTCCTAATTACGTTATATCTACAGATATAAATGTAGGTTTAAGTCACATTAACGCGGAATTTTGGTTGCGTACAGTGCGTGCGTTTCGGGCGGATTATTTGTTTTCTGAATTTCAGTGACCGTGCCCTTTATGTATTTTGTAGTATCCGATGTAATCTTCATGCATCATCATTAACCCACTGTTCCACTCGATGAAAAAGGATGGTCATCCATCATGTTGTCTAAATGCGGGTTGGTAGATGTTTAGACGGGAAAAACTCTCAGGTATGTAGGGTTCATTACAAAAGAGAGCGTTAATAATTTTGTAACATATTATTTTGTAAGATAAGAGATATTTTAGACTTGAAACCGGACCGTTAGAGTGGCATCACGAAACTTATGTGGTATTATCATTCCTTATTAATTATTTCAAAATCATTGCCTTTGTTGTTTTCCTTTTGTAATATATCAAATACTTGTCCTATATAAATATCCTTTGACAAAATCGTAATTTTAAATAACGCGTCAAGTAAACAGAGTTTGTACACGTAAAACAACAATATAATTTCCGTAAATGCACCCATTTATGAAAATAATATTGGCTTACTTATGATCCTTTATTAGTCAATTTCCATAACCACAACAAATAGAGCTTGCATTACAGTACAATAGAGAAAAACAACATGTTGAAAAAAAACGTTTCTTTAATAAACCCTTGTTGTTTTATCGTTATAAGTAATATCGTATTATAGAATAAATGCTACAACCTTTAAAGATCCTTCTACAGTTACCTACAGTTGTCATAAGCTTTGTAATAGAGGCCTTTCTCTTTTAGACCAAAAATACTATAGTTAATGCCTGTGCAATTATTAAAATTTTCACGAGTTACCTTATAAATTCCTTCATAATACCTTTTTATATTATGTTAGTAGATTTGTGTATAAATGTATAACGTGTGTGTATAATGTATGTATAACCTAATATTCGATTAATAAGCCCTTGGCTAATATAATCGGCTGTGGTCTGAACCAGCCTCAAAGTGGGCGATACTATGGCCCATATTTCAAGGGGACTGGCTTAATTTTAGGGCAATGATTATGTTTTTTTTTTATAATGTATAAGTTACAAATGAGAATGTATTCCATGACGATAAGTGACTGCTGCCACCCAGGATTATCTGAAATCAATCCCGGATAAGATTAGAGTCCGACCTGAAGTTGACCATACATGCGGTGCTACCCCTCCGGACTAACCCACACACACCACGGTTATTACACAGACCTGACGGTGCCTTGAAGTCAATACATAAAGCATTCTACGAACTTTAAATTTCATTTTTGTTTATCTAAAATTCAAAATTCATACAAGACCTGCATAGAAATAATTTTGAGAACCTAAGGTCTAAACCCATTTCTGTGAAGGACACATAATCAGCAGTTCAATATGATCTAGTTCAATATGATTTTTTCTCCGACCAATAAATATATATACACATTCACACACACACACACACACGTACACACAAACATAATCACACACGTACACGTACATAAACATAATCACACACACACACGTAGATTCACACACGCACACACTCGAGCAACGGTACTTAAATTACATCCCGTTTACATTACACCATTCGGATATGATTATATGGCTATATAAATGTTGTATAGATTTTATAAGCGGTGAACCGGAAAGCTCATATTACTCCCGCCTAATAACACAGGGAGAAGGTGGTGGCTGAAAAACAGCACTGCATGAGACCTGGTCCTGTGGCAGGTGAAGCTGTGCACAGCCTTTTGCCCATAATTGTCATCTTCGATGAAGGCTAATTTGTCTAATTCTCTAATATAGGCTTATTCCGTACATAAAAATGTGCCTGCACTATTCATTGAAATGCATGCTTCTTTGCGCCATACAAGATCTTAAAGGCAAATATTGGAAACGCATTTTTTTAAATCATACAAATATTATAAATAAATTTTTGAGGATGTATGTATGTTTGTTATTCTTTAGCTGAAAATTAACGCACACAGTTTTTAACACATGGGACACTCATTACCGTGGTCAGCGTGACCGAAGCGGGCGGAGCGGCGGGAATAGTCTAGCGATAGATATAAAAGCAGCAAACGAGCAGTCCACCTGAAGGGAAGCGATAACATCTGTTACTAACTCTATAAAGATAAATATTCTATCCGAAGCTCATCACATGTATGTAGCGATTGACTTTTAATCCAAAAAATCTAGGGCCGGTGTAAAATTTCCAAAACTATGTAAGAAATTAACTTATGAGTGGTAGAACTGCGCGTGGTCTGACTGCGGCGGTGACACCACAGGACGTATCAACAATATACAGATGTACTTATACCAATATAATAATAATAATAGATAATATACAATAAACAGCCATATTAAACACTGGCGAATGTTAATGCAAATAGATGAAAAGGAAGTAGTTCCACATAATCACATTAAACCCACAGTTTCAGTTCATAAATATTGGAACATTTCATTGGTTTCACCCGTAAATATTGTAAATGTTAGCTTTAGATAAGAAATAACAAAATTTAAAAATGTATAAACTTTGATAGATCAGGTGAATTTTAATGTAAGACTTACGAAATGTTACCTGATAATACATTTTTTACTTAAAAATGAGTAGTTTTGTTTTATGTGATTTCAAATACACAGACAAAGATACAAAATTTATAGAAAGAAACGCGGAACTTCAATTTTTATTATAATTACGTAAGGATATAAAATGCGGATTACTAACATAAACATTCGGGCTGTCCTTATCAGGGTCTCTTGGAATCGGATCATCAGGGACATGCGCAGCGGGTATGGGTTTTGCTTTAGTGGTCCCCGGCCGAGATCCCATGTTCGGACTTTCCGCCTGTTTCTTCAGAACAGTATCCCCACTTTGTGACCTGGTTCTAGTTGTGGTGGGTGGTGACGCAGTTTGTGGTCTAGTTGGAGATGAATTGCTGCATTCCTCGTACTGCTCTTCCTTGTCTAGGTCTGATCGTGAAAGGGTATGATCCAAGGAGGTGGTGGAAAACGTTGTTGTGGTTTCAGGTCTTTCTTTTGGTTTGACAATCTGAAATGGAAATATAAATATTCATCACGGATGAAGTGTTGAGTAGAATCTACCGATGTTTAAAGATGAATTCGTTATTCAACTGTGGATCTCACTAGTATGATTATTTCTACTTTAAGAAGTGGTATCAGCGTCGCTGTGTTGGGTTGAAAAATGTGAGAAGGCAAGGAAGGAGAGAATATAAATTTTTTGACCTGTCTAGTTTAGGGTCAGTTCAATAAGGGATTATGAACTACGATTGCCATTATGAGTTCACCTGCTGGGATTTGAAATGAAATGTCTTATTTTGCATAGACTTTCGGGGCACTGACATTGTCAGTTACAATAACTTATCTTACACAACTATCGGATCGGAACACGACCTGAACTGAGGAGATCGGCAAGAAACTCAGCGAGTGTGGCTTTTCCTTGTAATCAGTTTAAACGACGAAGATACTCAAATTACTAGTTGCATTTTTGACGTCACTAAAAAGCATGACTCATTGTCACGTTACGCCTGAGCCGAGAGTGCAAACGAGAGCGCGGAACAAGTGATAGAGAGGCACGATCGGCCTAAGCGTTTTAGCTTGTGACGCATCCTTCTCTCTTTGACTCGAAAAAAATGGTAATTATTAATTAACTCCTTCTTTGTTTTATACAACATATTGATAATTCAGTGATAATAATTCAATTCATAAAAGTATAAAAATTATCATCAATGTTTTCTTATGACGTTATCACGTAAAAATGTCGCCCGTAAATCGGTTTACAAATATTCGACAAACTATACTTTTACTATTGGTTGATTATTCTTAGAGGCTAACATAATCTCGATGCTTCTTCTTCAGTAAAGCGTGCCGTTCCCGCGCCAGCCGGTTGGCCTCCGCGACCGCGCGTGTCACCTGCGCCTGATTCTCCGCTTCCAGCGCTGAATGGGTTTCGTATAATATCAGTTGGATCTGAAAGTATATGTGGCTGTGTAGAGATAATAAAGACGAAATAAAAGGAAGATTAGTTATTTGAGCGAAAGTAAGGGTTGTTATAGTCATGATTTTTGTTAGTAGCTGTGTAACTTAAAAGATTGTAAGTGGCGTAACTACCATAGGGCTAGACGGTTCAGTGCCCCGGGACACCCAAGCTAAAGGGGACTCTGGGGCTGGGATGGTTTTTTTAGCCCAGAGCCTTTGGTTATTTAGCTACACCACTGAAGAAAGTCTTCTAATTCGCCTTGTCTACCACTTCGCACTTAACCAGCGTGGTGGACTATGACCTAAAATTCTATGCTTCTGGAAGAACATCAAACAGTGGTATATATATAGAATAGGGTTCTATCTGAAGTTACAGATGCGTTGACTAAGATGGTCACCCATATGACAGTGAGCTACTACATAGTAAACTGTGGTTGTAGGGCCACCAAAACATAAGAACTGCTTCATTTGCAAGAAGTTGCATACTGCATGTGTTACGACCATCCATCTAAAAATTGATCACACTGTTTTTACATTTCTTTCTTGTATTAGATAAAAAAAATAGTTATAAAAATCCAAATACCAGGCAACCTACCTGGGGTTTTGACATTAGAGTCTTCAAAGTTTTCTTTTGCTCCTCCAAAATCGACTGAACGCGAGCTTTACCTTTGACATCTATTTCAGACTCGGTAAGAATCTGGAAAAACATTATACTATTTAAAGTTCATTTTCTTTTACTAAAAAAAATGTTTTCTTTTTTGCCGTATTCTTTATGTTTATATAATCGAAGTCGGATTTAGCTTATAACGATTTCAATATGGCTTCCCTGATAGGCAAAATATGGTTCTGAAATATATCTTCGTTTACTTATTCGGATATGCAATGTCAACCTTATTCATAAACGCTAATTAGGTAGTACTAAGCTCTATTTTACATATCGTATTAAATTATCTCTTAATTGACTACAACATAATATAGATTTCTGTTATTTGCAATTTCTGGAACTAAGTTTGGATTGCCGCTAAGTGTTAACAGATTGTAAGAATACCTCAAACCTAAAACGGGTAAACGAAGAATACCTCAAGCATAGCGAGGTCACCTCCACGGCCGCACACCAAGTCAATAGGATCGGTGACGGCCGAGTAAGAGTTGGGCGGTGTGGCCAACGCCGCCACCACTCCGTCCAGAGCACTGATCACCAACGGTGTCTCGTAGTGAACCGGGTCGCTGATGACGCACACCGGAGCACCTGATTGCAGGAGCTGGGATGCCTCTATACCGAGCTCTCGTAAGGCGCATACGTAACTTTCTACCCTGAAATTTAAGTAATGCTAAAGTTTGTTGTTTTAGATTTTGAACGAAAGTGGTGTTCCAAGGTTAGCATAAAAGGGATTTGTTAAAATTATGTAACAAATTTTGTTACATAATTGATATCCCTATTTTTTGTTAGATAATTAATATTAATATGCTACTTTTCCTCATCAACTTTTTAAATATTTTAAGACTGTCTTCAAAATATTTCAGGTACATAGGTTTCAGGTAGGTAGATACATCATTTTATTGTTCTACGCACACTTCCAACCAGATATTTACCATACGGTGTATACATTTGTGTTTAAATCTGTTTCGAGATGCTTAAAAATAATCTTAATAGATTTGAGATATTAATAAAGCTAAATCATTAAACTTGTAGGTTACGTCTCTACAAAATGACAATCTCTATTTTCCCATCGAAGAGACACTCCCGGAGTTTCTTACAAATTTGAATGGGACCACACGAGAAACAAACCCCAAGTCGGTTTATAAGTGGCGAAGTAATTGATTAGCGAAGATAAAAAATAAAGTCGAATTCTTTTATTGAAGTTGGTTAAAAATAATTTTCTCTGGAGACTAACTTCGTTGAAGTTTAACGTCATCACACATTTGAAAAAAATCACTCTCATTTGATTTTCATATCGCGGCAAAGGTCGCAAAACTTCAATAACTTACTTATCTCCAGCGCCAAACACAACTAGCTTCCCCAGTTCAGGTGTAGCGGGGGCAGCTGGGGTGCTGGCTTTGAGAACCGCTGCCAATTCCTTCAGCTGCGCTGCGAGGTACGCCGAGCACCGTGGCGACGAAGCATGGGTTTGAGCTACCACACCACGGAGAGAGTTCGCCCGCAATGCTCGACATAATGTTGATGCACCTTCACAGAATTCTCTTTCCTGGTAATAAAGGATACCATAGCAAAAAGGAATAAATCAAGGGTATACGCTGATCCACGGCCGTATGTATACACGGACGTAATCATATTGTTGTAAAAGGGGTTCGAAGCTAAATCGGCTTTGGTCAGATACAGGAGCGTGAAGTTGATGTTTAATTTTAATTTGTAGGGACTACATAGCTGAACATTCTTGTTTACAATTAATCCACCATGTCTCATTTAGGATACATAGGTATATCAACGCCAGTCGTGGTGAAGATATGAACTTTCAGCCTTACACTTTTTTGATAATCAAAAATAACCCTTAAAACATTGCTTAAATATGTACGAGTATGTTGCTGCATCCATGTTAATTAAAATGAAACTTAAATGCAGTCTTATATTAACAAGAAATTTGAAAATTAATAACTAGATTAATAAACACTACCAGTGCACCGCGGTTTCGCTCGCGGTAAAAAACAAAGACAGACTAAAAATATAGAATAATCTGTTATTACTTATTCTCAGTCCTCCAAGCTATCTTCTTTGCAAATGTATGGGATATACAAACGCGCGTAATTTTATGAAATGGATTACGAATGTCAATGGAAACATCCTGTAACTACTGTCTAAGGTATCTGATATATAAAGGGATTCTTAGTCTCACTCACCTGAAGCACTATTATGCCCTCTTTAACTAAATCCAGTTGACCGATGGTTATGTTTGCAGGCGGACGAAGGGTAATAAATCTACAACATATATTAAATTTTAACAACCAATAAAATTTGCTGTACATTCTTATTTAATATGAAAGCTTATGTAACGTTACTAAGTAACTTGTAACTGATTTACTTATCTCTACCTACATATTCAACAGACTATTATTCGATTAAATATTACCTGGGACACACTCTATCAAATCGATATTCGCCAGCGCAGAGTTGCCTAGAGTTGCTGTAAGAATATCCAAGTTTATGTAGCCGCTCCACAAGAAGTGCCACTTTTCTGTAATAGACAATCATAAAAAGTTTATATATATCGATCAATTAAAATTACTACATTTTCCACTATGGGCTATTATGGTCTTTGGTAACAAGTCCTATAAATTACTTGTACTACTAAAAGTATTACTTCAATATAACAAAACATGAATGAAATATGTCCTAATAAAGACACATCTACACCTAATTTGTCATTTTGTATTTTAGCGCAAAAACGCTAATCGCTTGATTCTGTTTGAGTTATAATGTCATTGCGTTAGCAAACATAGTAATATATCACACATCACCTCGAAAAGATTTGTTTACTATCGAAATGACGTCACATCCGCAGCAAAATGGTGACTAGCGTTTTAGACATTTGAAGAAGGGACTACAAATTTCAAAATGGACTTTTAATATATACTTTGACTAGAACATAAGGGTTACAATTTGCTTGGCTTGGCTAGAGGTTGAAATCAGAACAGCAGCACTTAACGTTGCTGTTATGAATTAGAAATAGGTAAGAACGGCGGTGAAACCATTTTAGAAGAACTGCGAAGACATCTACTATTAAGTAACAACAAGTTAATACTTGCTTGGCTTTGAATGTGTTGACCCAACCAGTAACGGTATCTTTATTAACACATGCCGATATTCGTTCTTCTCGTAGATGAGGTGGAAGTAGATCAGACAATCTATAACAGAAATATGCAAATTGTAATTAATGTACAACAGTGTACGGTGAGCCCTTAAATATTCCTGCAAGATTATTAATGTATGTTATCATGATCATCAAACAGCACCAATCCCGCTGATCTAAAATATAGATTTCGCTTTGGACTACATTGATCAAGGTTTCATTTGTTCACAAGGCAAAAGTAGGATTTAAATGAATTTGATGGCGATGAAAAAAGGTCTTTCAGGTGACGAAAGGTGGTGACTTCAGTGGTCTTGAGTGGCAGTTGTAAACTTTTTGACTAGCTTAATCTACCTAGTCTCCTTTCATGATTAGTCGTACATATGTGATGTTATACATACGAGAAAGCCTTATTCTTGATTCGTATCCGGGCGATGGCTGCGGCAAAGTGCACTCTTTGATCCCAGATGGCGACCTCCATGTCTTTGAATGGATATC
>DWTU01001829.1:0-12483 GCA_018251515.1 Cecropterus confusis | reverse complement strand
ACGTAACCAAATAGTGTCTTTATTCAATAGACATTGCTGGGCCGTGACAATTGACTGACCTAGAAATGAGATCAACGTTTCAATTACGAATACTCCATAAACTCAATATGAATTCGTATTTGAGTGAGGTCTTTATCCTGGTAACTGGTACAAAAGAATGTTGTATTATTAAATGCTCCCTACTTTCATAGACCCATATAAATATTTTTTTGTCGTGGATGCCATGGATACACATAAAGGATAGAGAAACACCCAGACCCAGAATAAGTATCCGAATTCCTTATAAGGAGTGGTTTTTTTTTACATATGAGATGAACTTATATGATTTACTCATAACTTTTATGCATCATAAGTAATTAAATTAATTCTCATTTAAGAAATAACCTTATTACAGTTTATTTACTATTCATATTTCGATATTTACTTTGTGGTTGGTTTATTAATAATGCATTTATGTCTGTTAAGACATTTAGTATGATATTAACCTAAAGATAAAAAAAAACATCTACCATATCATAAACAGAGTCATGTGCCATTATTTACCAGTAGATTTCTTCCGTTGTATGCTGTTTCGTCTTTTAATATAATAAATACTGAATATGCCGATGACGATAACGGAGAATAAAGTAAGACCAAGCGCCAAAAGCCATGTCTCTTGCAGTATGTGAGGAATACTGCTGTCCTTTGGAGGTTCAGTCCTAAAGGAAATGAAGATTTTATTAATTAACAATGTTCCTGAATAATAACTTTGTTTGAGGTAATACTGGCAACTTTGCAAGTTACATTTTCTTCAATCTTATTTCATGACTTTAAGAAAGGAGTTGATCAAGTTGGATGTTCCTTTGTATTATAATAATATTGTAACAGCAATATGATAGTCTATTAGGGTTTCCAAATAAATATTAAAACTTTATAGATTTACATTTGATATACAAGTCGGTTACCAATATTCATATTAGTGGTATAGAAGTCGATTGTATATTTCTTTTAAAAAACACAGTTAAAAGTCAATATATGTTCAGGAAGCTCATATATATATGTCACATAAATCATCATGAAGGCTTACATAAATCACTGAATATGTCATTATTAAGGTTATTGTTAAAAATAGCTAAATTTTTAAATTGTAACGCGTATAAACCAATCACTACGATTTAAATGCATTTAGAACATATTTATAAAGCAATAGCCTTTAGCCTTGAAGGTGACACCAACAACCAAACTGCTTCTACTTACTGCACATAATGTCGTTGTGATTGCGTAGGGATCATGTGAACCTGAGCAGGGGCGCTGAAGGGCCCATGTCCCTTGCGGGTGACGGCGGCGGCTCGCGCGCTGTACCTTCCACCGGTACGGAGGGAGCTCGCCGCCGCTGCCCTTGTTCTAGGCCCTAGCGACATCTGTCCTACCACTCGACCGCTAATCCCACTGCCAACTCGAATTTCGATCTGTTGGACGAACTCATGTTAATTTTTAGAATGATAACTTATTATCTTTAGGCGCTTTGAGACGCGCACTTTTTGGGTGAACAAAAATCATGGAACTCACTGAACGCCTCATGATATGTATACTATGTATACTTGTACATATCTATGTACGAGTTGTTGTGTATCTATACCTCCGTGGATTTTTTTTTTAAGTTTTTATTCTATGGGCAGGTGTTATGACTGCATTTTTTATTATATGTAGTGTAATGACGCATTTTTATAAATGAATTAATTATCGTTCTTTCAATATACATACAACTTTAGTTCTCTCTTTTTTGTTACCCTTCTTTCAAAATCTTAATAAATCAGACTTAATTGTAAGGGTATAGGATATGATTCATAACCCAGACTCACGACAGCAGCTTAAGAAAGCAAAGTTCAAATTGTTGTAAGTTTTTAATGAAAAACAGATAAGTTGTATTAATTTTGAAGTGAATTAAATGTAATAGTGGTACGAGTCTATCTTAGAATTTCCATAAATATTTTGTTGTATTAAACGTGGAAAAATGTATTTCTCCGCTGTAAATAAATGAATTATACATGTATATTTTATTTTTACTACATAACACCTATGTGATTAAAATTTCGTATTAATATAATTAAACATCCATCAAAACAACAAATTTGTGTATCTACAATTTAAATGCAAATCCATGCATTAGAATTAAGGTTACTGCCCTGTTTGAACATCATACAAAGAACCGGAAGTCTAATAATCTAAGCTTATTAGTACGATAAATTTTGTCTGCCTGACAAAACAAATTCGATCAAAATGTGAGATTGGCGCATTTTGACGTTTGGACTGATTAATAAAAAATGATTCACAAAAAAAGAAACGAAGCAAGTTATTAAATCTTATTCTCACATCACTGTCCCAAGACAGCTCTATATTGATAAGAAGCGTGGAATTGATGGCACGGTGCGGTATTCGCGTGATAAGAAAGCGTTTATTTTGGGTGCGACCCGAGGTAGTTTTTTGTAGTACATTAATTTTTGTGGACGCTATTTGTTTTTATGTACACGGTGACTTATATCTTTTTTTTGATACTGAATATAGTAGAACAATTTAGAAGACTGTTTTGCACTGTTATTTCTTAGGTATGAAGGAAATAAAAGCTGAAGAAAAGATGTTTGTGAACGGCTCTTTATTTATATTCTCATTTAGTAAACGATTCTATTTAAATAACGATTTTCCTATTTCTCAGGATCTACAAGTATCATTCTTGAACGAGCAATTTTACAATTGCCTATTTTAAATATTATTTGTTATGTTATCTGTTATATAATAAAAACTTATAATCTGATCACTGTACCTGTTGTATAACTGAGTCCATTGTACGGTGTGTTCATATCCGTATACGATTTTATGATACAAAGTTATCAAACAAGTGACGAAGGATACTCGTAAATTGATGCCTCACTAAGCCTAGACTAAACATGACAACATTCTAACGCTTTGGCTCCAAAGTAAACGCCACACAAGCGAAACTATAACAAACTGTTCACAGTTAAGCATCAATATTTCCCTTTAACAAATTTAATAGTCTAGTAATTAGAGTAAAGCGTATCGTATAGCAATTATAAATAGGACTCACCAAATAGCCAGTGAGTTCCCCGTTCCACGAACTGGCAGGTGGTGGTTCCCATCGTATCCACGCCGAAGTTGCATTAATTACGCCAGCCGTCACGCTTTGGGGAGGCACCGATGGCACTAAAACAATTATCTATTCTCAGTAATCGATACTTATGTTGCTGTAAACAAAGCGTAACGAAATTTGCACGTAAGGGCCATTATGTGTTTAAGGGTCCATGCGTAACGAGTTAATGAAACGACAATTCATTTGACGATCTGAGACGATACCTATTATTATAACAGAAAATAATAGCAAGTTTTTTCACTCTTCTATTTTTTAACTTAATAAATATAAAATTTTACTAAATTTTCACATAATACTATTAATATTTTCACATAATTAAATTAACAATGAAAGTTCCGCCTCTTTGTCATTGCCTATGTTTGCAAAAAAACTAGCCTAGCCTTGGGGGCCTGAGAATAAATGATGGTAGAAATTTCCACCATTTTTAGATTTTTTATCTGTTTTTCTGTATATTTGAAACAGTATCAAACTAAAACTACTGAGTTTAATTTGAAGGAATGAAAATATTCTTTAATTTATATCTTGAAGTAACATTTAGTATTTACTTCAGTAAAGTATACACTCTCTAAATTCTTGTTACTATTTATACCCCGTCATTTCATCAAGTAAAAATAAAATAATTTAAAAAAATAGAAAAAATAAAAAAAACATAAAAATTACGGGGAATAAATAGTAACAAATTTAGAGAGGGCAAAGATTGTATTTCAAAAATTGCCAAATATCACAAAATATGTGTACTTGAGTTATCTACTCACCATCTTCATCCGTATACCCAGTCATTATATTAGAAGGTTTTCCAAGCAACATTTTGTAAAATGGCATTAGAAATATATCATACTGCGTATACGCCGATAGCCCGGAGAGAATATAGCTTGATGATCCACTGTTATCTACGTTCGTTAGAGAACCATTGGAACAAGTTTCAGTATGTGAAGAATTTAATATGTCAGTCTCTTCAATAGTATTATTCCGCCAATTCACTGACGTACCATTGTACCAGATTTTAACTCCTTCGAGATATTCGTTGTAATCGGTTAATACCTAAAACATTAAAAGAACATGTTAGCAGACTTGGTACAAAAGTACTCGATAAAATTTTATCCCAAGTACAAGAGATACGTACATCCCAAACAACTTTGAGCGAGGTTGACGACAAAGTTTCCACCCTCCGCAAGACTAAAACATTCTGTTGCAAATACTTTCTTGCTTGAACGAGTTCGTACTCTGTCATGTGAGTCTCTCGTTCATAATTGCTACTGAAGTCTTCTTCTAAAGAATGTTTCTTTAGAATGTTGCTGCCTTTCCTCAAAACGTTGAGATACGCCTCTTGCATCACACTGCCAGCCGCATTTACTGCCGTACAGATAACCCTTCCACCATGCTCTACTTTCGCACTATCCAAGTACAATAAACTTGTATTGCTTTTGGTACACTCTGGGAATAATAACGAATCTTCGGCTCCTTCTAATATCCAAAAAGTCGTCGGTGTGGGCAGGCCCTTAGCCTCACAGGGAATGGACACCATATCACCCTCCCATGCGGTTAAATTGGATGGTATCTGTGTGAAGTGCGGCAACGCTGAAACAGATGGCCGTATTAAAATAGCTCTCAACCAGACATCAAAAATATCATGCAATAAAATGAAAGTGAAATAAAGCTTACAGTAAACGGTTAAGGATGCGCTCGCTATACTCGTCCCAGCGTGACTATCCGCTCGGCAGGAATAGACACCGGCATCGGTTGCAGACACCTGTTCCAGCCGTAATAATCCCCGGATTATTGTTGCATGGGTAGGTAGAACACCGTCCTCTTTCACCCATGTTATTTTTACATTCGAATCGTAACTCTACAATAAAATATGATCATAAATCTCCAAGTTTTATTATCTTACATTACAATATAAACAAAACATTAAAAGAGTCAAGTCGTACCAACCTGACAGTTAAATTCAACATTCTGTCCAACTAAAGCAGTAACGTTGTTTGGTTTTATGACGAAATGTGGTCGTCTTAAAACAATTAACGCAGCAGCTCTCGATTGTCTTTCTCCAGCGATATTTGACGCTACACATCTGAACAGTCCACTGTCATTTGGTAACGTTTCGAGAATCTTTAAGCCTCCAGTTTCTGTTATTGTTACCCTGGAAGCAAAAAAAAGTAAACAACCAGTCCATTCTTTTTAGACTGAAGTAGCAAACGAGTGCAAGCAGTCTACCTGATAGTATGTGGTTACTGCCGCCCTGGATATGAAGCTGGTTACTGATGTTCACATCAGTAACCAGCTTCATATAGAACAGGAGTTCTATCTGAAGTCGATCACAGACGCGTTGCTACTTCCGATAACTTAGATGATCGTCTCACATATAAGTGAGGCGGCAACCACCCTTCCGCCGAAACGCAAGAACTGCCTCACGCTAGAAGTATATGTGGCGGTGGTTCGTCTCCGGTCTAACTACACCGGTTCTACCACTTAGTACATAGTGTTATGGGCAATATTCCTTACCTTCCATTCAATTCGACATCATATGGCAATCCATCCTTAAGCCAGTGTACAGAAGGATCTGGAACTCCTTTTGGAGGTATACATTCCAAAAGTGCTGGTTCGCCTGCAGCTACATGAACATCTCTAGGCTCTGCTCTAAACTCGTCACGAAGAACTGAAAAGTACTTTAAGTAAGTATCCTATACTAGACAACACTTCGGTATGTTCCTTTATATACAACTAGCTGAAGTACTCATACTTCGCAACGAGACAAAAACAAGGTTTTACTCACTAACTATTGGAGTAACAAAAAAAGACATAAGGAACTTTCTTTTGGAAATTAAATTTAAAATTTCCTTTAGGTCCTCAAAAGTTTTCTTAGCGTTTTCTCTTTATTTAAAAGGGAAATATGAATGTCTGCAATCCAAGGGTGCAGTGACACTAAAATAGTGGCCATCTTTAAATAGCGAAGACTATCAAAATCAAAATTAGCCTATAGACTGACCAGTTAAATAAGCTACATCCATGCAAAATTCCTTATAAATCGGATCAGTGGTTCTTGCGTGATTAAGTAACACAGAGACATACACCATTTCATCTGTTTATACTACTATACTAAGCAAATGTATAGTAATACGAAGCAAAAGTTTCTAGATTGTTTGAGGGGTAAACTTACCGGCAACGTTCAACGAAGCATTCTGACTGACAGCTTCCCCTGCAATGTTCCGTGCTACACACCAATAGATGCCTTCGTCGCTTTCTTTCTTACCTCTGTTTACCCTACGATAGAAATAATATAATTATAAAACTAATATATTAATTATAAACTTCTACTTTGATGTAATAATAAATATTAAAACGTGAACTTTCTATGTCTGTTATCAATTTAATCATTATATAATGATTGTCACAATTTATTTTCCATTAATTAAGTGTATTACGTAAAGCTTAGGTAGTCCAACTTCAGAGGCGGTGGTGCCTCTGAAGTTGGACGCCTTATTTATGCATTTTACTACATTCTAGTCTGGAGGGCTTAACAAGGCAGGGACTATTACATGAGTGGTTTTTACAAATTTTCCAGAACAAACATACACCTGTGATAAATATTAAGTAGAATTTTAACCCTTTACCACCAAATGCAGTCAAGGGCGTTGTCAACCGACCAAACGGCGGCTATTGGTCTAAGCAGTGCCCTCTCATACCCCTTGGCTTATTTGCTACTTTGATTAAAAAACTGCATCAATCAAAGTTTAAACTACTTATTGAAAAACTCATAATGTCGCCTTAATATCACAAACCAATAAATGTAGAAGGCCACTATTTATTGCTCGAAAACCATTAATGATTTAATACAAAAAATAAAAAAAATAATTTGAATTGCAACAATTTATTTTTAATAATTTTATTATTTAAAAAGCAGTGTCATTTTATGTCATAATCTGGAATCCATACTACCACTACACATGCATAAAAAATATATTATTATCAATAATAATTCCTTATTGCATTTCAATAAAAATAACACTTCATTTTACAAAATGCTTAAATGTCAAAATGTCCTTGTGTATTGAAAGGTGGTAATTTCAACTCATGTTGTAAAAGGTTATATTTGTTTATTTATGCTAATGTAAAAAATATCTACATGTTGTAAATTTAGACTAGAACAAAATATTAGTTATTAGGTAGAAATAGGGAGAAAGTTGTAGTAAAAGATTCGTGTTGTAAACCAATTATTCTCTCATTGCTGTGTACATGTCTCCTCACAGTATTTATGGCCATAATCCACTGCCCTGGCCAAGTGTAATTAGGTAGAGTTCACACAACTTCATACCTTTTTTTTTTAAAGTATTCTCAGGCATGTTAGTTTCGTTCTGATGTACTTGTTTGTCATTAATTTTCATTAACCTGTTATTTTCTTACTTACTTAGTCTCTATACGTCTGTCTACGTCTCTTTTTAAAATGAAGAAGTTTTAGGCCATCGTCTTACTTCGCTGGCCAAATATGAATTGGTAGACTTCACACGCCTTAGACAACCTTTAGGGTTACTGCACTTTACTACACCATTATAAGAACTGATAATTAATTTCAAATATACATGTAACTTTAAAAATAATTTAGTGCCTGAGATTCAAGCCTCGAATGGAATGCCTGAGTTTCAAATATTTAAGTAAGTATTGGCATTTATTTCATCATCATTCCATTTACCTAAACATACTTTAAAATACCTCTAAACTATATTGCTGCATGTTAAGAAACATGATGAACTTAGGTCACTTCCTAATAGGCATCATGTTTCGAATCTATTTATTAGTCTCTGAGAAGACTTGACAAATGGACAATCAATGATGATTAATCAACTTGGCTATTTCTTCATGCTGCTGAGAGACTGAGGATTGTTCAATGTAAAATTTATTACATTATTCCATCAAATAACTATACTAATAACTATTTTGCTAATGCAACTGAATTATCATATCATTATCAGACTAAATTAGATTTTTTAACGATTTTTATCCAAATTATTGTTGTTGTTCATTCAATTTAGGTGCTTGCTAGAACCGGCTTTAGCTTCGGCTAAAACTTCGGCCCATTTTGGCCAAAGCCAATGTTTTTGCCGCAGGTGTTTTTTTTTTGGCCGAAGGTGGCTGAAGCCAAAGCTTCAGTTGGATATTAATTTTAACCATTAATTGAAGTATACTGAAAGTGAAATAACACACATACATTTTTATTTAAGTCCAATATAGGGTATGGTTTTAGACTAATATAATTTTTGATTGATACATAAAGAACACAGCAAAGCTGTGTTACTGTGATCAATGTCCATGCAATTGGGTCAAACTATGAACAGTAAAAAAATTAAAACCACATTTTGTGAGTACCCATTACATAATAATGGCATAATTTGTTTATACCCATTATTCAGATGTGATTTATCAACCATAATGCAATTCTGTAAGTGTTTATGTCGTCCTAAACTCATATATTTTGAAAATTATTATTAAAGGCAACTTTAATTTAACACCATATTAGCCCATATATGTTATGACAACCAGCATTGTGGAGCGCTCACAATACCGGTCTGACACGCAATGGGTTCCGGGTTTGATTCCCGGCCAGACCATATATCTGAACGATGAGTTTAGATTCTGTTATGAGTCTGGGTGTTTGTGTATTCGTCTTTTTATGTCCATGGTCTACGAAACAGTAGAAAATCCTAGAGAGGGGATGTGAATGTAGAAAGTTTTTATATATTTTATATAGCAAAACCACTTTTTCACTTTACAAACTTTTACTTGTGTACCACTGCACGCATTCAACAAATCTGCATTGCAATATGCAAACAGCAATCTATACATTATAACAATATGCAAAGGGAATATTCTAAAAAGATAATGACACGGTGACCCACAATATCTAAATATGGAGTATTAGTGGCATAAAAAATTAGAATAGCCAGATTTTGTCACTTTACAAGAATGTATTTTGTGAAATTGCGATAAAATTTCTGTAATTATTTATTGTAATGTAATAGGGCCCTCAGAATTCTTTAAGCAAAGAAAGTTGTATTAGTAGCTTTTACACAACTGTTGCATAATTCTTCATTAGAAAATCAATCAGATTACAAATAATTCTCAGCAAGTTTAATACTTAACTGACACAAAAATTATATTGTTGTAAGGAGATCCATTTTTGCTTATTTATTAATAATTTTAAAAAAAATTAATTAGTATAGCACAATATGGATCTCCGTAGAACAATATAATTTTTGTGTCAGTTAAGTACTAAACTTATTAGTAATCAGATACTACAGATGTTATAGAAGTTCATAATAATACAGATGGCATTACCAATTGATATGCATTTGCCTGTACGCATAAATAAAAACCTACCTTTTTCATTCGTTAAAAATATGACGAAATCGCAAACGTAATAGATGGAAATGCGAAGTAAATCATAATCGCTAACAGAAAAGATATTAATCAAACAAACATAACCTTCAAACTATCTGTCAAATGATACTCTATTATATATAGTTAGTTTTCTCTGTAAACTCACCTCAAGCTCTTGGTTATGGCATTTTTCCCGCAGTTCCTTTACAGCAGAATCGTTTCTAGAAGAATCTTCGCTACTATCTTCAGCAACACCTTCAGATAACACTTCGGAAGCAAAATTTGTAATTTGCCCTTTCAGGCTGCTTAAACTCTGGTTCAAATTAAGCCACGACATTTTATTTGTATAATAAAAGGCGGTCACATATCACAGGCAAGTACTAGGCGTCAAAATATTGCGGTGGATGGGATGTAAACAGTAAATAAATCGCATTATTTTGCACTTGACAAGACTCTGTCTAGTTGGCAAAACAAGTCCCCGATTTGACGTTTCGGGGACGTTTCTTTTAATGCATTTTTTATATGAATTTGCAATTTTAATAATGTCTGATATAGCTATTTTCCCACCGATTTTTTCTATTATTGAAGTATATTACCTAATAAATCAGTAATAACTGGTTTTAAATAGTAAAATTATACGATTGTAGTAATTAATTGATTTATATTCATTTATGTACCACTGATGACGAAATAAATATACATTCATATTAATAGTGATTGTTCAATGAGTTTCAATTAAACACGTTTTCGTTATGACATCGATTACATGGTATGGTAGGCTATATAAACATAAATTCCAATCCAGTAACAATCAAAAATTGTTTTCATTTTTCATAATATAGCTAGATTTAGATAGAATTTAAAGATTAAAACATCCCAGTTTACAGTCTTAGCGCACGGGTAAATTATCAAGTTTAATAGCCTTAAAAGTTTCCATAGGGTAAAGTTAGTCATGATTTTTATTTGAAAAAATTGACGAACGGGTTATTATTATTATTATTTTAGGTGAAAAAACTGAGTTTATGCTATGCTATAAACCGGCGGTCAGCAACAGACGGACCACGGCAGAAGGTCGGATCTAAGATCGCAAAATATTCTCTAATACACCTGCATGAATATTATTTTCATAGAACTAGTTACTCTATATGAATAAGTTTGAAAGCCACGTACTTTTTTTTAACTGTTCACAAAAATTTCGGACTGCACTTAAAACTACTTGCCTTCCCCTACTATAAACGTGCATAATTATGAGTTTTTTATTAGTGAGGGTAAGTTTCATCTACTCGATGAAAGATGGCGCTTAATGTAGTGATGTTTAATAGGTTACATATTTAATTAGCTTTCATAATATAATGCTACCGTAGTTGCGAGTATACAAAATTAGGTCAAATTACATCTTTACTTTAGTTGTACAACTAAATTTCGTAAAGAAAGAGCTAAGTTTCATTTGTGGTGTGGTCCTAAAATTGACTTCTGTCTAAATTGATCAATATTAAAACAGAAAAGGTATTTTGAAAAACCATAAGAGCCTTTTTCTTGCCACGGGGTAGAATCTGGACCATATGCGTATTACTCTCATTATATAATTTTCCTGTCATGTGTGCCACAAGCGCGCAGGTCGCTGAAGCGAGTTAATTCATGTATAGCAGAATAAAAGGCCGCGACTCATCTCTTGGCAACTCATGTTTATATCTAAAATATAGCCACATTTAGCTTCTAATTTATAATATGGAATTAGTAAAGAACATGCAGTCTAACTGACGGTAAGTGGCCACTACCGCCCATGGACATTTATAATCAACCACAGATAAGGTCCGTCTTACATGAGGTTAGGTTAGGTTATGCGTTGCTGTCCCTGAGGATCAAGTTGGAATACCTCGGATAAGTATATCGCCCTTACCAGATCCTTCGGACCAGAACATACTAATGCAGAATACTGAGTCCTACCACCTTAAAATAAATGTTCTGTAACGAGCAACTTTGAGTAGCTTCAAATTATGTCTTTTATACATTTAAATAGTATGTTTTGTATTAAAGGGCGTATATTCAAGGAAATAAAAGAAAAATCTTCTTAATATAGTATTTATTTTAATATAATCAATATCTGTTACATTATATTATATACCTAAAATTAATTAGCAACCACAACAGATAATTAATATCTTATTATTTACATATTGTGCACATCTTATTTTATACAAAAATAAAATATAAAATATAAAACATAAAATAATAATTCATATATACATCCATAATTGCACTATTTTGAATAGCTTATTCAAAATTATAGAAATCTGCCCCACACACTTGAATAGATAAGGCCTAGGTATAAATACATATTAATGTAAATTAGAAAGCTTTTTTAGAAGCCATGAATGGTGCAAATCTTCAATCAATGGCCGATGTAATTTTTTATTTTGTATAATCAATATAAAAAAGTAATAATATAAAGGACATCTGATATTTTTGTGTGGGAACTGTCATCCTTACAAACTTCGCCATTCGATTAGTGCCAATTAATAGCTTAAGTCATTACACGACGATTTGACGACCCATGTGATGGAGCGGTCACCATACCGGTCTTACACGCAGTGGGCTCCGGGTTCGATCCCCGGTCAGACGTCTGAATGACGAGTTTAAATTTCTGTTCTGGGTCTGGGTGTTTGTGTATTCGTCTGTATCCATGGCACCCACGACACAGGAGAAAAATCCTACTGTGGGTCTATGAGTGTAGAAAGAGTTTATTACAAAAAGTAGTCAGTGATGAAATTATGTTTACTTCCTGAAATATTTGAGTTCAGTTTTATAAAATGCAAATTCAAATACCTCAGAAAGTATAAGACTTGCGTTATTTCATAACTGAATTATTTTGTATACAAAAAAAGAAACGCTTTCTACACACATAGACCCACAGTGGGATTTTCCCGTGTCGTGGGTGCCATGGACACACAAAGACGAATACACAA
>DWTU01001828.1:0-12490 GCA_018251515.1 Cecropterus confusis | reverse complement strand
AGCAACCCAAGTCTGGTTGATCTAAGGAAGACTTGAATAATTGTAGTTTTATCTCAGGTTAATGTTACGTGTCTATGAGCCGCGGTGACCCATTTCAACTAATGGCGCATCACCATTAGGTAAGTTCATTTACTGTTCCAATTTCAGAAAGACAGGTATTCACATAAATTTTATAAATAGATGATCTAAGAATTTCTACTCATTGTCACATTAATACCCCAGATTAACCTATAAAGAGACCGAGATTCTCCTCCTGGGAATGCCACAGACGGGCGTAAATTTGCTGAAATTTAATTACAGGATACCTCACGAGCGTTTCCTGACTGGAAAACCGCAGTCGCGCACTGATTTCTGTAATTCCCGAGCACGTGTGGGTATTAAGATTATTGTTTTGATGTCTTATATGTATTTTATCTCATACATGCCTTTTTACTTGTATGATCTGAAAGTGTATTCGACATCCGTCTCTTATTTCATAGAAAAGTATTTTTCTATCGATAAAATTACTAATAGAAAAATTAGGCAGACTTTTTTGGCACAAAAATATGGCCTTATTTTAAACTCCTGCAGAGGTATTTATTTCTTATGAGATTTAAATAACAAACGAGCATGCAGTCCATCAGCTGTTGAGTGATTCTTGCCACTCATTCACATTTGTTAACATCTTCATATAAAATTGGAGTCTCTCTGAAGTCAATGCTAATCGCATTGCATCTAATCATTGACTTCAAAGTGGATTTAAATGATCACCTCTTTCGAAAGTGTGTCGGTAACTACACCCTTACATCGAAACCCAATAACTATCCCACTAGAAATAACTGTGGCGTTAGCTCTAACTATTCAATTTCGGTTTGGTTCCATCTAGCATAAAGATCAATTAACATCAGCTCAAAAGACCAAATAAAAACTTACGATTTACTCTTGCTTGTCCATTTATTTTTACTTGCAAGACGTAGCAAAATGTATTGAACTGAAAACTTTGTATCGCTTCGTTCAATATAACGTGACAAAGATGAGAAATGCTTCAGTTTTCACAAAATGCAATTTGCTTTACGACGAGACGTATCTGGGATATTCTTGCCGAAGTATAAATGTACCAACATACATTGTTTCCATAAAGAACATTTGATACATTGTTTAAGAGTATACATTGTTTAGATCAATTTATTTCCCAAAAAAACAGGTACTCGAATCTGTTTTTGTATATTCTTGCCTGAATTCTGAAAGCAATTACTTCTCAAGAACGGATAACAAGCGGACAACGATTTATGGTGCTTTCCCAATTAGAATTATGGACGATATGATTTATAGATCAGCCTATTGATTTAGTATTGTTTCTCAATGCTCTGCTTAAATTTTGAAATGATTAAAATACAAAAAAAAATGGAATTAACGTACAATGCGATTTTGCTTTTCTGCTAATATAAAAATACATACATTCTAAACGGTATGCGTATTCAAGGAAGGATCCACAAGTCATCAGTTATTCAAGATTTTACAGTTTCGTGCGCGATCCTCTTCTGAATTATTTATTTGATGATCTTGTACTTGTTAGCAGTACACGGATTCCCTAATCCAAATATAAAAGGATTTATGTGTGCTATAATTATAGTAATATGTGAAAGAAAATTGGAAAACGGTAACGATATTGATTTATTATGATATTAATAAATTATTAAACGAACTCCACCTTAATGATATTAACGATGCGCGATCGACATCTGTGATAAAGTTCATGAATGTCGTTTTATTTGGAGCTGATTGTAAATTTTTGGGTGAAAGTAACCGTTTAATATTATAACAGCCAGTTAATTTAAAAACACACACAAATACGAGTCAGTTTTATTTTTTCCAGTGCATATTAGGATTCCCAACAATTATTGCCAGAGAACCAAACCAAACTGCCAAGTTCAATGACTTTGTTAGGCCAAAATATATATATAGAAGTCTGATAAGATATATATATAGAAGTCTAATATACAGACACTCAGTCCCAGAACGAATATAACCATACATTATACTCAATAAAATCCGATCCCGCTCATGGCAAGTTATAACTACAAATAAAAAAATACATACAGTTCAATTGAGAACCTCCTCATAGTTGGTTATAATAATTAGTCAATAGTTATCACATAACAACACGAACGTAACACGTAACAATGAATTGTATACCCGTTCTACTTCAATAAGACCCATTCTACTTCGATAACACTAGGTCGACGTTATAAAAACGAATATCAGCCCCTACCAATAGCAATCGTTAAGTATCCACAAATTGTTTCACAGCTGCGGCGCTGACAGTGATTTCACGCTCCACTCTCTTTGTTCTGATTGTCACACCAGTGACTAGAAAATAAAAGAGATAATTTTTTATCGCTCTGAATAGTTATTTGTGGAAGCCAAGTTTGCTTGTAGCCATTTGTGGAATATCGATATTATTAACTACCGAGCTAACAAAGTTCAACAAGCTTAGACTAATGCCTAGAAAATAAAGCGCACACTGTTTAGTTTTAAACCATGACTGCCGTGACTATTAAAAATACCCATATAATATGTAATTTATATATCCCCGGGCTCTAAATCTACTTAGCAGAAAAGCTAGGTGCATAAATCTTGTTTGAATTTGATCTTACAATCTTACAAGGGTAAGATCAGGTCAAATGTTAGGAGATTTTATTCACGGTTATACAAATATTTATTAGCTATATATATCATTTGACTTAAATATTATCGTTATCAATAAATATTACATAAAATATTGTCATTATAATCGTGAACCCATTACTATTTTATTATTAGGCACGGGTGTTTTCAAGATAATAACAGTTTGGGGGATAGCCCATCATACTCGATGGTTCCCTCGCTCGTGCTGAAACATTGGCCTTACCTCTACAGATAAAACTACGTATGTGAATCTTGCTCTGTATCTGCAAAAGAGTATATTTCCATGGCTGAAATAGAGGGCTTTAAACGGATGATGGATTGTTAAGCTCAAAGAGTAACCGCATAACTTACGTGGATGTCGTTTTAGTATCAGGTGGGACTCCTAACTTTAAGCGGCCATCGTCGCTTATGGATATTTACCATATCAGGGAAATCATTTTAATGTCTTGCTAACATTATAAAGTTAAAAAGTGTGTCAGAATGGATGTGTTTTTTACTCTTTCGTAAATACTACTGTTTGGATCTGGATTAAACTAGGCACAATGATAGTTTCTAGCCTGGATCAACATATCGGATACATTTTACCGCAACATAACCTAGGCGAATGGAGTCACAGGCTCAAATTCTAGTTTGAAAATGATTTTAGTACCTATACCACCAACTTGGAAAGCTTTTATTATACGATATTATTATTATTTCTTTAGTCCTTAGAATATAACAGTAACAATTATGATAATAAATAATAAGGTAATTAATATACAAATTTATTTGTTACTCCTTAAGATAAAACATAAACATAAACGCTTTCTACACTCATAGCCCCACAGTAGGATTTTCTCCTGTGTCGTGGGTGCCATGCACACACAAAGACGAATACACAAACACCCAGACCAAGAACAGAAATCTAAATTCATCATTCAGATGTCCGCTTGGCCGGAGATCGAACCCGGGACTCTTTGTCAGACCGGTATTGTGACAGCTCCGCCACGTGGGTCGTCAATATATAATGTAGTAAACTACATATATTACGGTGTATCTGGACATTTAAAGATACCTACTCTATTTGCGGTGGAAACTGTAGAATATTGTGAAATAGATAATAGGATCGAACGTTTCGTACATAACATATTTGCATCACCACACATCAGCGCATTATGTAAAACGGACATTATGCATCCCTGTACATAAGAAGAAAATGTTACATAGGGCTTGTGTAAGGTTTTAGTTTTTTAATTGTAAACACCTAAGAGATCGGAAATTTAATCCATCCGTTCATCACCTTTTTAACAAAATCAATTTTCGAAAAATAAAACGTTACAGTTCCAATAATTTTATGTACAAACATACTCGTCCAGCTGAATGCCATCTTTTTTTAGTCAGTAAAAAAACGGAAGAGACCAAGGCTTTTTAATTTTTAATTTTTAAATTTTAACAAAGTCTAAAATTGAGAGATGAGATTATGTATTCTATTTAGAAAGAAGAACGACAATAGTTCGATCAGCGAGGTACCTTCGCCAAATCTATTTCTAGCGTGAGGCAGTTCTTGTTGTTTCGTAGTTCGTTTCTGTTGAAGGGCGTAATTTCCAGCACACTGTCGTTATGACGCGTCCATCTCAATCCTCGACAATATTAATGCATTTGCGTGTGCAATTGAATTCACATAGACCATTTTAACACGCTTATATTAGCTTGGGTTGTATGTATGTATGTAACGGAATCTTTGAACGCAATTTTTCGAAATAAACTTGCTTGAAAATCTCCAAAAGCTTACCATCAGATGGACTACATGCTCGTTTGCTACTTCAACATTAAAAAAATAATCTACAATGAAAAGTATTACCTTTACATAATTTATCATATGATCGCTAAATGTAAACAATACATGTATGGTTGCAAAAACATACTAGACATACGGTAAAGGTTTTTATGCACACGATCGCCGGTCAAATGATCACATAAGAAAAGAAGTTTTCACAGTACCTTTTCAGTTCATAGTATAATAAATATTTTATATTAGGTTGCTTAGACATTTTGCATTGATGTCTAAAAAGGTATTTAAGTAGTTCTTAAATATTTGAATTTTTGTTGAAGCGAATGCCTATATAACAAATAACTAAATAGTACTGGATCCCTACTTAAAATTGATTACAGACGAGCTGACAGAAAGAAATAATTAGTAGGAACGCCTCTTATTAATTTATTTGTTTTCCATATTCTTCAAACCAAAACACTAGCACGAATCTATTGCTTTAAAACACAATTGATCCATTTTAATATGTTACGGATACTTACGATATGCATTTTTGGTTCCGTGCCCAAAGGGTTTAATCGGAACCCTATTACTAAGACTCCGCTGTCTATCTGACCGTCTGTCCATCTGCTCGTCTGTCTGTCATCAGGTTGTATCTCATGAACCGTGATAGTTAGACAGTTGCAATTTTCACAGATGATGTATTTCTGTTGCCACTATAGCAACAAATACTAAAAACAAAAAAATAAATGTTTAGGGAGCTCCCATACAACAAACGTGATTATTTTGACGTCTTTTATAGATACTGTTACGGAACCCTTCGTGCTAGTCCGACTCGCACTTAGTCGGATTTTTTAATTTATTTATTGCCGATTTTTCGACTCAGCAACTTGGATCGTGATAAAACAAATATTAATCTAAAAAGCAGCGTAATCGCCACAATTTTGCACCCGTATGTCCACATCTCACAGCACCGAGCCACGACATCTATTCAGAGTGTATGTTTATTCTACATTACCATACAATGCGTGAGGTCACATTACCATCAACACCTCCTCAAACCACTGTTATTTGGAGTGAACAGAGTGACACATACCCACAACTGCTTCATAAAATTATTTAATGGTACATCTCAAAGATAATACCGAGTGCCTTTAGTACAAGTTTGTTACGTTTCCTCAAAACATTTTTTTATTTAAGAAATGATTGTTGTGTGCTAAGGGCAGCTTGTACTAAGGACAAAGAATAATTTCGTACCAAACCTAGCGAAGTGTTTAAAATATTAACCATGCAGTGTGTTTAAAACAAACATTGACAGCTTTTATTCAGAGAAAAACCTTATACGGTCATAAATGAATTTTGCCTGGGCGTTTGGGACCGCAGTTAAGCAGTGATAGCCGCATGGTTGAAACTCGGCCTCTAAATGGAGGGTCCGAGGTTCGAATCCCGCACCACTGATTTTTCTAAAATGATGTGCGTATTAGAAGTTAATTAGAGATAATTGACTTTACGGTTAGCTTTACGTTGAAGGAAAACATCATATATAACCTACATACCTACACACCTGTGACTTCTTAAAAAGTTCTCATAAGGTGTGTGAAGTCTACCAATTTGCACTTGGCCAGCGCGGTGGACTATGGCCTAACTCTCTCAATCCAGTGGGACGATAAAGTTTTTATGGACGGTCGCAACCCTTTTTAAGTCCCGCTACACAGGTCTCAACCCAATGGGGAGAGAGTCTATATTCATAGGTAGGATTTAGGTAATATATGAAGAGTTTTATAAAGTTGTGAAGAGTTGTGGGGCAAAGGCTTTAAAATAGAATAGTTTTACAATTGTTCCTATTTCTAGTGTGAATCCGTTTTTGCGTTTCTGTAGAATGTCAATAATTGTGTGGTGTTAAATGATTTATATAAGAGGTGACCATCTTAGTACACAGAAAAGATAAAACATCGGTGATCGGCTTAAGAACCCCTTCTATATGGAGTCCCGTATGACTGAAGCTGCTGGCGGTGATCCATCCGGTTGGATGCAGTATGCCGCACCCGATATTACGCTTAGGCTATATGTAGATTACAATCTTAACAAACGTAGGGCTATGTATATGTATATGTATATATGTACACTCAGATTTTCAGAGCCCCACACTAGGATTTTCTCCTGTATCGTGGGTGCCATGGACACATAAAGACGAATACACAGATGAGATGAGATGTCTGTCTGGCCAGGGATCGAACCCGAGACCCACTGGCTGTCCGACCGGTATGGTGACCGCTCCACCACGTAGGTCGTCGAATGTTTATGTTAGTGTAATTTGATTTTTAGACTTTCCTTCGACTAATTTAACATACATCGTATTGGTCGAAAGTCGACCATAATTAAACGCAAATAAAAACCAATCATTAAGATTCAACCAAATATTACATGCATTGTTCTTCCAATTTAAATAAATTGCATTTCACTTTTGATAAAATATTTCCGAACTGTTTGTTGTGTACTGCTACAACGAAGCTTATATAAATTTTTAAGTTATCTAAATAATAATTAAGGAAAAGTTAGTTTAGCTAAGTCATATTTAAAGTAACCCGTTTCCGACGTAGAAATTTGATATTGTTGATATTGGATAATTGGATAATTATGTTGACATGACATAATAATAATTATGACAAATCTCACACTGCTCTGTGCAGGGTTGCGAACAAAGGAAACCCCTTTGTGACGGAAACCCGTTACGTGTTAATATATGTCTGCCGTCTACTAATTTGAACTCGGCTAGCTCGTTGGACTATGGCCTAAAACTCTCTTATTCTGAGAGAAGACCCGTGCCCATCCGTGGGACAATAATGGGTTGACAATGATTAATATATAAATGATAACAATGACAAATAATCGAATGCAATAGACCTGAAATCTTCGATATTCGCACTATCAGCAAGTTTTCGGATCATTATCTAAAGTTCTATTCAGATTACGTGCTGTAGATATAATCGTCGGTTATAAATTGCTATTGTATTTCAAATAGCGTGAATGACTAAATAACTTCAACGTTATATTTGCTTAGGTCTCAATATTAGTATCATGCGCATTTTTTTGGTTTCAAGAGAGAGCAAGGGAGACTCACGGAGGTTTTCCAACTTATTCCTAAGGATAGCTACACATGTCTCTGTAGTTCCGGTATTAGAATAGGGCTACGGTATAGCCTGCCTGTCGTAAGAGGCGACTAAACGAGGGCTTTTAGGTTGCGGGCCGCAAGATTCGGTGCTCGAATCGTCCAGCCGAAGGACTCCGGGAAGGCCGTCTTTCCCGGGGTCGTTTGGCTGTATGTATGGTCGCATACCGCCGTAAAGACCAGACGATGCGGTGGGCCGATCAACTGCGTGGAGACTAGTGGGATGGCCCCCACTTTCTTCAGTTTAATCACACGATCTCAATACTTAGGTACTACATAGATACGAGTAATACATTCTTTCATGTCTTCATAATTAGGATTAATATAGGTACAATAACCCAATATCAAACATGTTTATCGGCATAAAGCAAGCTACGTGTCTGCCAATTTTCATGAGCCCGGTTGATTACTTCTGTCGTGAGGGCGGAAGAAACAAACATACTTTTATACCATTAGTTACAATATATACCTAAAGCATAAGAAATGGGCAGGCATTAGTCTTACAAAATCATGTATAAAATAAGCTTAGTATTCTATTTCCGACAATGTTTTCTAATCATTTCCATTTATTCGGTTCTTCTTACCCCTAAGTAATTGAACTTTGAGAAAAAAATCCTAATTAGCGTGAACCAAGGTCGGCTGAACTCAGTATAAAACATTTAAGATATTCGATTTGTGTGAAACGAGGTTAATTACATAGATCTATGCAATACCACTGATGTTATGCAACGTTTTTTCTTTTTTATAATATGGAAGTAGCAAATGAGCATGCAGTCCATCTAATGGTAAGTGGTCACTGCCACCCATAGATATCTGTAATCCACCCCAGATAACATCAGGTTAAACGCTTAAACGCTTTCTACACTCATAGCCCCACAGTGGGATTTTCTCCTGTGTCGTGGGTGCCATGGACACACAAAGACGAATACACAAACTCCCAGATCCAGAACAGAAATCTAAACTCATCATTCAAATGCTGTCTGGCCGGGGATCGAACCTGGACCCACTGCGTGTCAGACCGGTATGGTGAACGCTCCGCCACTTGGGTCGTCGATTCTTAGCTGAGGTTAGCCAGAGAAACGTTGCTATCCCTGAGGACTAAGTTAGAACGTCTCGGATAAGTATATCTCCCTTCAGGCCAGAACACATCAATGCAAAACACAGTAGTTATTAGCCAGAAATAAATGTGAGGTGGTAATAAGTGTGGTAATAAATGTAAGGTGGTGCTTCAAGGAGTTCTATCACCTTTCAACGTAGTAGATAAAGGATATTCTTTAAGTATATACATAGATCAGCAGCACCATTCTGCTGCTGCTCACATCAACAAGCACTATCAAGGGGAGTTTTGCGCACTATACCTATCTGAAGTGCTTTGCCCACAAAATGACATTTCGTAACATTTAAAAAATCATCTTAAAATTAAAACATTTAAGGTACGACAGTTAAGTGCTTTTTAACTAGAAGCTTAAAGCATACGTTTTTCCGTCTCGTAATATCCTTTACCATGACATAATACGAGGAAAATGGTGTGCCCCTAGAATATAAGCCGTATATGCCGTTTATGTCAAACAACTGTACGAACAGAAGCAACACAGTACTTTGCACTAGTTTACGTACAAAATGGAGCGGCTAATCGGTCTTCATTGTGAAAATACATGAGTGCTGGAAAGTCCCTTTGTTTAATAATGCTGTTTGGCCACAATTTTGTATAAGCGATGAACTGACAAACGGTTTCCGGCTGATTACGTATCAGGCGGAACCCTAAAAACGTAACAAGTGAAGTGTAAACATGGGTGCGGTGCTATTTCGGGCACATAAATAGCCTTCCGGACAGCTTTAAGGCACGTTTATAATCCGCGATGTTTTCAGCTCAGCTGTGGATTTAATAATACATTTTTGTTCGTCATTATGGATCGCTACGTCTTTCTTTAACATAAGATTGCTATAACATTTGTAATTAATTCAAAATTACATATAAATTAGATTTCGTTTAAACATACATGACAATGTATTATTTAATAATCCTTGTACATTCAACGTCACTTATAATAAATTACGTCGGCTTTTCTTATTTTGTACAAAATAAAAGAAAAGCACAAGCACAAAGAAACATTTTACTTACTTATATTTACACATTTGCTCTTAACACATTTTGAACTTTGTTCTTCTTAACCATGGGATATATATTACCTAATACTTACTATAATAATGTGATATCGCTACTCTAAGAATATATGTGTCAAAGGTACATATCATAGATACACAAAAAGACAACTACACTAACATCCATTCCAGGAACACATTAAATTAATATCTGATAGCCGGAGATGTACTCGGAACCCATCGCTAGTCAGATATATCTGACGTGTACCCCCAGGGCGCTACAGTTACAAAGGTTTGTATTCACCGTTGATTACTAATGTATTGAGCAGGAATATCGGAATTTTGCTTTTACTCATATATGCAAAATCACAAACAGTATTTACATGGACTTTTCAGAAAGATTTCAACTGTAATATCGCCTTTATGATCCTCTAACCAAAAATGTAATCAATAATACTGTGCTCATAAATATACTAGGAATAAAGTGTAAATAAAACAAAATTATAAATATATTCCTTTTCTTAAAAAATACAAGCGCGCTATGAAAATCGTCAAAGAACGAGTTTTGTAAGAATTTTATGATAAAAGAGCATCGTATTTCATTACTATTGTTCTGTTCATTCGGTATCGTGCCAGACAACTAAAAGATTACGACAATAAACCATTTAATACGTATTGTTCTCATAAAACATTCACAATCGTGATAAAAATTTATCATCTACAAGAGCATAATTTAATTGGAAATGTGAAAATTTATATGCTTTTGTAGGTGGAGTTTAAATTTCAATGATATCGTAGTCGTTTATGTATCTATGAGAATTGATATTATTATAATTGACTTTGAATAAGATTTTATAACCTATAATAATAATTTAAATCATCATCTATTTTGTGAAATGTGATTTATTTAAAGTTTGTTTATTTCAAATAAAAGTTAATAAAAAGTATATGTGAACAAACTCAGAATCCGTTACATGTAGTGACCTTGCATCAGGCTCTGCCATTGGTCAGGATTTATGGGAAATATATCTTCGCCGCAAAGAGCATCGTAGCCGTGCAATATTTACATGTTCGTGACCCGAGATTTTTCGGATAGCAGATTAGATGTGGTGTAACGAATAACGCTTGCAAAAGGAATTCAAATTTGATCGCGAACTAACCTGAATTGGTAATAAGATCATATTAAATGCAATAATTGTTTGCATTATTAGAGTAAGCAAGCAATAATAATAAATACACATGGTCATTGAAGAAATAAGTACACAAAAAAATCACTATTTTATACTATACTAGCTGTGCCAGCGGTTTCACCCGCATTAAAAAAATGTAGAATGAAATGAATATAACTGAAATTTATATCTTCAACAATTTTAACTAAGTAACATTTATTTAAAGCACATTGGTAAAAATTGACCTTCGAACATTAAATACGACTAAACAAATATCATTAGTTTAAATAAACAAAGGAACTACCTCTCCCTCTCTTCGGTACTTAACTAATACTTATTTAACTTCATTTAAATATTCAGTTTCTGGATAGGTTATAATATTACTGACAACCTAAGCTTGAGCACTCTTGACACACTCGAGCCCTTGCATTGTAAAAATACAAAAAATAAGACCGATTTCCATACCACTAAAGAGCAGCAAATAATTGAAATATGTATTGGTTTAGTAGATACACAGCACATAGTAAATAGTCCCGAAGTCGCTCAACCTAATCTTAAGTCATAATATTAGCGGTACTTCTACATCAATAGGCTTAAGGAAATCAAAAGGAAGCTGTACAACCTACATTAATCAAGGTTAAAGAGTTCAAGGACAAATTTAAATAATATATCCGTAAGCACCAAATGGCTATCTCTTATCGCTTAGGCTTGCAGTACCCTGCATTATCAGGTTTGAGGAATTGAAGATTAAAATTATCATCTTATATCTTTGCATTGTAATCTTAGTTCATATACGTAAGTACCAAATGGCCAACTTCTATGGTCTAGGTTCAAAGTACCCTTGCATTATCCGGGTTGAAGAGGCGAAGGTCAAATTTTTCATCATATATCTCTGCTCAGTAATCTTATTACATATCCGTAAGCCCTAAATGGCTAAATGGCTAACTTCTTTGGTTTAGGCCTGCAGTACCCCTACATCATCAAGCTTGAGGACTTGAAGGTCAAATTTTTCATTATATGTCTCTGCTCAGTAATCTTATTATATATCAGTAGGCACCAAATGGCGAAAATTTATGGTTTAGGCCTGCAGTACCCCTGGATCATCAGGCTTGAGGAGTTGAAGGTAAAATTTGTCATCGTATAATGTTATTTCAGATACAAAAGGTGTATTCCAAGTTTCATAAGAATCGGATTAAGTTTCATGGTTTTATCTTTAACAATGACGAACCTCTATACAAACTTCCACCTACGTACAAACCATCCCCTATTTTAACCCCTTCAAGCCCTTTTTCGCGATAAAAGGTAGCCTATGTCCTTACCCAAGGTCTACTCTATCTCTGTACCAAATTTCATTAAAATTGGTTCGGGGACAGACAGACAGACAGACAGAGTTACTTTCGTATTTATAATATTAGTAGGGATTAAATATATTGTATGTAGGTGCAATGTCTTTTGTCATTATAAGTTTTTAATAAGGTTCCGCTGAAAATCTTATATTATATAAATTTTTAACGCCCCCGCACAGCCCTCTGGGGGTGAAACATCATAAAATTTGTTCTTAGTAAACTCATAGATGCTAAAAAAATTTTTTGGTCAAGTTTCAGAGTTTTAAAAGCGATAGATCGGAAGATA
>DWTU01001827.1:0-12491 GCA_018251515.1 Cecropterus confusis | reverse complement strand
CGCACCACTGATTTTTCTAAAATTATGTGCGTATTAGAAGTTAATTATCACTGCTTTACGGTGAAGAAAAACATCGTCAGGAAACCTACACACCTTAGAGTTCTTTAAAAGAGTTCTCAAAGGTGTGTGAAGTCTACCAATTCGCACTTGGCCGGCGCGGTGAACTATGCCCTGAAACTCTCTCAATCTGAGAGAATACCCGTGCCCAGCAGTGGGTCAATTATGAGTTGACGGTAAGTTGACAATTTAGCTGAAGTCACGTAACAAGTCAATAATTAAATGATACTAATGAAAACAGGCAAAAGCATATTACCTAATAAAAAATACCTTTATTTCAAAGGTTGCCTAGAACTGTCTTACAGCTAAAAATGGCTGACTATGAAAACAGGCGTGGACATCGCAAATCAGATGAAGCCGGTGTAATTTGATGAACCGCAGACGAACGGACCGAGCAATAAACCGGCGATTGTCGTAAACCGAATCACATGTCTACTACGAAAACACACCAATATATCAAAGCGCCTGGAGCTCTGACACTCGGGCTTTGATAACAATGTTCAACTTTCTATGTATGTCTGCACATATAGGTGGAATAGTCTGTCTGTGCCGACACAAAATATCAAATTTACAAACTCGTACATTGATGTGTAATTATTATATACGTTATTCTTCACTTCCAAACGAAACAAAAATTAAATTCAAACTAAAACATTGAAACCCGCGTGTTATTTACATAATTGTGTCTATCGGTATGGGTAATTTTTAAACGAAATTTTGATATATCTTTCACGAAAAAGTTAAGTATTTACGTTAAGTTAAGGATAAATTAAGGATTATCAGCTAATTTTTGCATTAAATATATTTAAAATTACTACAAAATCTTTGTAAAATTAGCAAAGAGAATCATACAGTAATTACATATAAGTAAGATAATGTATTGATCGTTATCAGTCATATCATTCATACAATGCTTCATAGCCAATTTTGATGACATAATAAATAAACAAGGTACTTGTAGTAAAATAAGTAATACAGTAAAATAATGTCATATAACAGTATTCAATGATGCGTTGAATTATTGCGTAAAAAACCACGCAATTATTTTTGCCCGTGATCTTACCTCAGCTCTTTTCGGTGCTCATAAAATGCCACTTTCGAGGCGTAGTCTTGCCTATAGAACGTACAATGTACAGAAAGAACTTCTTGATTTTCAAGCAGCTTAAAGTCAAGTCAAGTCAAGCAGCTTAAAGGCAAGTACTTAATATGTAGAAAAATAAGAATTATAGTCAAATACAAGTAGAACATATTTTCATTCGCAACAAGTAACAAGTACACTTTTGTATTACTGTGGTAAGTAGAAATCCATATACATGATTCAATTTGGAATGAGAACATAACCACATTCATTTCTACTTTATAGCACAAGTATATAAACTGATGTCTGGAAATATTAGGTGTTTTTATTAACTTCTAAAATTGATCCAATTCTGTTTTAGAACGCTTGACTTTCGTGTATAGTCCACAAGTCACAATGTAACGATCGATATGACAGTAGACCTAATCAATAGTTACTTTCTTAAAAATTCAATTCAATTCAAAAATTCAATTAATTACATAATTTGAATAAACGTAAGGCACTTCTATTTAAAGCTTAGTCTATGGTTTACCCGAGTACACAGAAATCCTTCCTCTTGGCCGAAGTTAGTGTTATTTTACGACACGTGCTCCCACGTGCTTCATCAACGGTCTCGCAAGTTTTCAGGTTTTTTCTTGCCCGGTTATGTAACGTTTACTACTTCTGTTGATGACTCGCAGGTTAATTGAAGCTTGGAGAATAGTTGAGTAGAAATAAGGCAAGTTTTTTTCTGTTTACAGAAGTGGTTTCAAAGATGTGATAATTTATTCAAATTATTTAGTCAATAATTTCAAAGTATATATTTATATCTATCACGAAAAAAATGATTTCACACAACAATGTCATTTCATTTATGTATATTTGCTGTCAAAACAGTAAGTAAACAGATGGCACATTTGCGTGCTTGCTGTAAGCTAATGAAATCTACGGGTGTGTTAAATAACTTGAATTAATAAAATTGTTCACAAACCATAAACGTAACAGCACTAGCCTACATTCCAGCTTTTATTTTATTTTATACATTTCAAGTAGCAAACGAGCACATAGTCATCACATGGCCATGGTTACTGCCGCACATGGAAATCTGTAAGCAAGTTCAAATAGAACATGGTTTCTATCCAATTACAGTCACAGGTACGTTGCTACTTCCTAGTAATAAGAAGGTCGTTTTATATAGAGGCAACCACACCGTCCCACTGAATCGCAAGAACTACTTCACGATAGAAATAGGTGTGTTGATGGTACCTTCCTGGTCGAGCCATACTCATCACAAGGAATTTAGTTAAATGTGGTAAATTCACTCAATTCCTTATGGCTGCTTATAAATAGCTACCCTTTGCTAAATTAAATAAAAATTGAGGTCAATTTAAAGACCAATGTATATTAAAGTTCCATCCGACCCAATTACACGAACAGGGTACCCGTATTTTATACTTGTATGAGTATGAAAACAAAAATGGATATAATTTTTTATTAAATGCAAATATGTTGTAAAATTTGATATGGAATGTACCTAGCAATATAACCATGTTTTTAATACTAACAGTATCAAATGGCTTCATTTCATGGATTCAATCGTCGTTTGCCCTGAAACAAGCAATAATTATAAACTGTTACTTTTTGAAAAATTAAATAACAAAGGATCGTTTTCCGGATTTAATATCTCCATGAAAACTTCGTAATTAAATCATTAATTTTTAACAAAACGATTAAATTGAATTTGAAGCTAAAAGTAATAACAATAAATACATAAATTGCAGTGTTGTTAGAATTAATACTTAATCGTAGCATGTTCGTAGACCTTCGTAGCGGGCGTAGCGTAGTATCGTAGACTCTGACAGATAATATTATTTAACTAGAATAAAATGTAATATTTTCACCATAACAACATTATATCTTTGTAAACTCCTCTTTTAAATAGATAATTGTAATAAAACAACACAAATTAAATTGTGTTCTTACGAAGTAAATTATTTATATGACACTCGTTAGTAAAAGCACACCAGAACATTGTTCCCCGAAAAATAATCCATAACAGGTCGTTTACATGTTTTTATTTCATCCACCATGTGGGAACCAGACGTGTGAGTTACTACTCAGACGTGTTATTACTATTGCCTTAAAAGTCTCTCCTTTATTACAGCAGAGACACTTTAGTAGAGACGGGAAGAACCTAGACGTGAAACAAATGGTGTTCGTAAACAGTATAGCGCATTATTTTGCAGCTTGCATTATTTTATAGCTAACAGCCAACCGAGATGTCAAAGCATGAGTGAATTAACGATAAGCGTTGCAAGATATCAGTGATAAAGTAGAAATTGTTACCACAATTTGTACTTTATACTGACGAGCAGTAATACTCGGCCTCTCAATCGAGGGTGCCTGGATTCGAATCTCAGGCGTGCATCACAGATTTTTCCAAAATTATGTACGTATTACAAGTTAATTATCACTGTTTTATGGTGAATGAAAATATCTTGAGTAGACCTACACACCTGAGAGTTCTTTAAAAAAGTTCTCAAAAGTGTGTCAAGACTACCAATTCGCACTGGTCCAGCGCGGTGGACTATTGCCTGTACACTCTCAATCTGAGAGATAACCCGTGCCCAGCAGTGGGACAATAATGGGTTGACGATAATTACTTAAGTTTCACTGTGAATAACTATACATTTGTTTGTAATAAAAAGCCAATCTATTATTGTCCCACTCCTAAGCACGGATCTCGTCTCAGAATGAGAGGGTTTTAAGCCTTAATCCACCACGTTGGTCAAGTGCGAATTCGTAGACTTATATTTTTCCTCGCAATATTTTTATTCATCGAAAAGCAGTAATAATTAATTTCTAATACGCACATCATCTTGTAAAAAAAACACCTGGGACTTGAACCTCGGACCCTCGATTGTGCGGCTGTCTTTAAACTATCAATATTCTATCACATATGTATGTATATTAAATTCTAGAAATAAATTTGTAGAAGATTACACGAACCCAAAATATGTTACAAACATTGGTTTCTGAATATGTGGTTTCTAACCTTGGTTCGTAACCAAACACACCAATAGTTATTATCATTACTACAGCTGCGGACATTTTGTAACGTTACTTTGAATACTGTATTTTAATATTTTTATTAATAAAATGACGGAATACAAGGATGCAATAGTGTGATGAACCACAGAAACATTCTCGTAGTTAACTACGACATTCTTAAATATTTAACCCTCCACTCACTCGCGGTAAATCTCTATTAAAACAAGAAGTCCGAGATAGAAAGACAAAATATAAATATTGAAGAGAGACGCCGAGTCTCGCCGTAATGCTGAGAAAGGACGTGTTTTGTTTGTAAACCGTAATAATTCCGGTCACTTACACCGGGCGTGCCTCTGAATTTTAACGAATGAGGCGTCCTAATAAAAATAAAATTCCTAGCTCCCTATTCGACGAGAAAAATTGTAAATTAGTTGGGGGGAAAAACAGAATATAAAGTTTTTCTTACAAACTCATTTTTTGTTTTAAGTATAATTAGTAAGGATTAAAATTGTTATTTATCTTTCTGTTTTATATTTGCGTTTAAAGATCTGTATATAAGGACAGTTTTTATGTTTTGGAGAAAAAACATCTGTATGTAATTTAATCTACAACTATCACAGATGCATTGCTAACACTGAGGTCTTAGATCGAACGCCTCGTATAAATGTATCATATATACTTTAAACTGAAACACAACAACACTTGGCACTGTTGCTATAAGGCAAATTTCTGTGTTATTGCATCAGTGCCAAGTGTTTTTTTACACCATGCCACGCTTATTTAAGCGTGTATGCTTCCATTGTCATACCGAAGGGTTCCTTACCTGCGAAGTTTCAGTTTTAGTGTCGGTCACACCTGCGACAACTTCCGTGTTCAGTACATGTCGTTACCCTTAACTGAAACAAACTAAACTGCATTATTTAACAACTTATTTCTGAAGGCCACAGGGATGGGATATCTCAATACCCGCCGTTCCAGTAATCGTGTTTTAAGCTCGTCACGCGTCACTATTGGGATGAGTCGGGAATTTTAAACAATCTTCGCCCCTCGCTGCCGTTATTATGAGCCATATTGAGAATCATAAAGTTTAAGACGTTTGACAGACGCCTTATATTTAAGCTTACATTGTCATTCACCTGTAAATTGTCCATTTTTAATGTCAAAATAACAGTTAAAAATTGGCGAGAATAAGTACAACATGGATTTCAAAAATAAAACAATATTATTAAATTAATTATTTGATCGAGTCCCGCCTGCTTATTCCGTATACATAATCGTAAAAAGGGCTGGACCGATTTTAACAAGACTTTCAGTAACATACGTTGCATTTATTTAAAAAAGTATGAGGATTTTTTTTACTTCTTAAAATAGGTTTATCAATGTAGTAATACACTATTATAAACTAAATCGATAACATTTAAATATAAAGATTATTAACTCACAATTGAATACGGCATTCTTAGGATCAATGCTCTGTTGAAATGAAATATGTCAAAATTAGGAATAGTAAATTATTCTCATATAATTTATTTACCTAATACAAATAATTTAAATACACTCTGATTTTAAAGTATAAATAGGAAATAACATTTTAAATGGATTGATTATGTAATATGACTTCCGAACTAGGCAAATTAAAGCCAAATTTTGATTAAATCAGTAACGAATTATTAATATTCTTTTTGTATAAAAATTTTTAACGGCATACATAAATTTTATTTGGCAAAGAGAAATCTCCCGCCAGGCGAGGTCTTCATGCCTGGGGAGCGGCCATGCTTCAAGTGTCACAGTTTGGAGCTTGTATACATGCAAGAATTTAAAAAAACTAAGCGTGATTCAGAATGCAGTGGCGCCACATCTTGATGAGTTACGGAAGGTTGCCACATTTACTGTTTCAATAACTATGGATAATTATATCGATTACGTGGATAGTATTGAGACCTAAGGTTGATATTTTTTTCTGGCCCGTTTCGATACGGTGCGTAAAAGGGATGTCAACAATACAACGATTCTCGAGAGTTGATGACTTGTTTTTCAAGAATTGCATAAATTGTTGTTAAGGGTCGTTTAAAATCCTTACTGTTGCGGAGCATAATTTCATGAATTTTGAGAGATTTAGAACAAATGTCAATTCAGCACTATATTGTTTACACCAGCCAACCAAACCATTTAAATCATTTTGCACTTTTAGTACGTCATACATACTATAAACGCACCTCGAAGTTTTAAATCATCACTGCTCTTATTATGAGTTTATTACGGTACAGTATTGCAGAAAATTGAAGTAAAAAATCCGTGACATATCCCGAGTATTATTACCGAGCTTGCCCAACGCGCTTCTCCGCTGACACCAGCGCTAATGGTAGTCCTCTTTGAAAAAAAAAAATTAAAATGGTTGGTGATACAGAATTTCTGTTAAATGTATGCGTGCTACATTTTTTAAACGTGCATGAAACCGCGACAGTGCATTGCGGTTTCTATCTTTAAATATACACGCCTTTAAATAGCAAATTTATATAACTTTCAACACACAATTCTGTCTACTTACATCTTCAAAATTTGCCTATGATATTCCTAACTCCTTTTTTTCTGAATCTATATAGACTGATATTTATTGATGTATTCTTTCAACGGGCTATTAAAATTTTAATTATTAGCAACCATGAGCAAACCGAATCACACTTTAGAATGTCAATTAAATAGTTCGGAAGGGCTCAGTTATGAGTGGGCTAGAGGTGTGTGTCTAATGAAAATTTCAATCCGACTCGCGGAATTCAGAGTACGTGTGGAGTATGCGGAGTGAGGAAACAGGGGTTTTATTTACCACAAATATGTTGATGAAAAATAGTTGATGTATTGATATGAACCAAATATGAAATGTATATCTAAAAGCAATGAGAAGTAGACGTAGTTTAGACTTCATCATAAACCCAATAAAGCGAACTGTAACATAATTAATATAGAACAGCCAATATATAAGTACATATTAATTTAGATTTTGTCCACATATTACTGTCTTACTACGTGTTATGAGTTTCTCATCAAAATAACATGAGTTTAGACAACAGCCGCAACACTGGGATCCTATCCTAAGTAATTAAAGCACATAAATTTTAACATATAACCGACGAATAATAAACCAGAACACGAAAATTAATTATTGAATATAGGCGATACTCGATAATTAATTTTCGTTGAAATATAAGGAATTGTAAAGTATTTAAATACTAAATGCATTATCCGCACGCAAATGTTCACTTTTATGTTTGAATTTTTTCGAAAAATAAACTCTTAACGCTTACACGAAAAACATGTACTGTTTTCAAATATTTCCTTTTTATTTATATTTTATTAGGAGAAAAAATATACACAACTATCAGAAAATTAAAACAAATAATAGTAACTAAATTAATAATACTAGCAATTGCATAGAACTATAAACGAGTTCTTGTATGACTAAGAATAAACTTCACCGAAATAGCGTTTGTACGTCTGAGTAAAAAATATAGAGTATCATAAAAGTCTTGAATAGGTTCTTGAAGGTATGTGTAAACGCCAGTTTTTTATAATCACCAAACTTCACAGCGCATTCCACAGACGGCCTGTGTAGATTGAACTTGAGTATGATGAAGTGAACGAAGCTCTGCATAAAATACAGGAGTTCCAATTATTCATTTCGTATTCGTAGAAGAAATGTGGTCTCCCAATCCCTAGATTTATCAGGTTTTTCGTCAGCCTACCATAGCTTTAAATTAAATTATAGCACAATCCAAAATATCAATACTTATTTTAATCGTCACTGCGTTTCAACCGCACAACCACCGTATAAAAACCACAGGACAAAGGATTAGACAATTATATTCATGGCTACCGACCGAAAAGTATATAACTATCCAACAATACGCATTGGATCACAAAAAGAAAGTCCCTCCGGAGTCGCGCAGCCGGGGGCGAGGGAAATACAGCAGCCGACAGGAATGAAGAATAGTGGAGGCGAACATAAACTTTACTTCGACAAAACGCTCCGCAGAGAACACAATATATACGGTTGATGTGTGGGAAGCGACAGCTTAGGAGTTTCAACCACAACAAAGAATGCGATATTTTCACAATATACTGCAACTGTACGTTATATGAATCTCTATAAAAAGCGCAGTGATCTTCAAAGTCGACAATAGTTTAGACGTTCAGATGTATATGTTTCTGCCCTATAATATTAAATATTAAGCATTACTGTGTTTTTATTTGTTTACTATAGAAAAGGAAAGTGGGACTTTGCGTTGCTATCTCTAAGGATTTACTTAGAACGCCTTCTAGGAATATAGAATATTAACATAATAACAGAACACAGCATTTCTTAACAGAATTGTAATTACACAAAAAACAGTCTAACTACAAATAACCATGCCGATTAACTTTTTGAATCAGCATGCTCGAATAATATAACTTCTGCAATGTAAAAGACCAAACTTCATTATCACTGAAACTTCTTATCATCACTCCAACGAACTTTAGCAATAAATTTAAATGTGTACATACAATGAGAGTGAAGCAAACATATGGTCTTTCACAGCATTGCAAATCTGGAGCTTGTTGGTGCCCGGGCGAGGTGCTAAGCGCGTTTTATATGCAAAGCGGTTTTGTCAGCCGTGCTGCACAGGAGAGCCACTTGATTTGCTGACTCTACACTAGAATGTTTAAATTTGAAAATATGTTATTCGTTTATAGCAGAAACTTAGCATATATTGTCTCTGTAATAAAATTGTTATACCTATTTCTTATTTTCTTTTTACTCTCAATTTTTATTTAGTTTTAGTTATTTCGATTATGTATTTACATTGTAAACATTTTCCATCGTCATTTCCATCATTTCCATCTAATACTTATATTTGGAACTGACGAATGTACCATTAACTTAATATCTTTATTTTCCATATTATTTCTGACCATTAATCACCGCGAATTCTAAAAGCAGAACCATTTACATTCGGATCACCTTTATGGCCGTACATTAATATAATTATGATGTTAATAAATTTGATAGCGGTCATTTAGTCGTTTATAAATCGTGTATAAAACCACTACGGCGACTGCCGAAGCACCGGAAGCTATGAATTTAATATGAAACGAATAAATACAGTTTGGAAATATTTAAACATTGAAACCAGTTCGTAATATTTTTACCATTTTTTAAATTACTTGTACGAATAATATAAGGGATAAATATATACACCTCACCACATTTTAGCCGGGAATTAACATTTATTGTATAACTGGCGGACTAACGGAACCACGTCTAAGTAACCAGAAACCTCGCCCAGCGATGGGCCATGCCTAATATTTAAGTTGCTTGCCTAACAAAGCCGTCGTATGCCGCGCCCAACCATGGAAAAGTATCTAACTTCCCTTCAATTCAACGCCCAAAACTAGGCATTTTGGCAAAAGACATGAGATAAAAAGGTCAAAAACTGTTTAAGCATACATTATGCATTATTAACTTGTCGTGTGTCGACGCCCCGGAGTGATTGAGACGTCAATATATCATGACGTTAGTATTGATATTGATAGATTCGTTAAAAGCATTTTCCCTGTACAAACTGCTTAGCTTGTCACGCTAACCAATCTACCCGACAAAGTAAATCCGTGTCATATACGTTCGTCATAAGTTTAATTTTTCCCGTTTGTATAATTAACATTTATTGCAATTATATTCTTGTTTTTTCTTTTTCAGGCAATTATTACAGATAATTGTCACCAAATAACAACAAATAACCAAATCGATATTTAAGCACAACTATCTATAAGCACGCCTTAAATAACATACAAAAAATATTAAGAAGTTTCAGTTAAAAAAATATAATTACGCTAAATAATGAATGGTCACGCTCATGACGGAAATAAATATAGGATAAGATAGAAGACGATTATTTTTTCACATACTTTATGAAGATAAAATGCAGACCATGCGACAAATGACCTCATTCCATGAAGTAGTATGGCACAGCGGGAGCAGCGGCGGGGGCGGGCGCGGGCCGAATATAAATCAACATTATACACCATTACCCCGTTATGTTTCGATTTCCGCTCCCGCCGTCCATCGATTGAGAGGCCACTGTGCATGACTGCTTCTGACATACAATATTAAGAATCACTGTAACTCAGTGTAAACATCATTTCCATCAAAATGATTTATTACACCTTACAGCCTTAGTCAAAGTTGGGCATCATAATATCGTGATTTTGTCAATAATGTGCACATTTTTATTTACTATGTTTCCTTTGAGAATTTTTGCATTTTTTTAATAACTTCAATATCTATATTAAAAATTCGGTAACAGACATATTGTTGCTATTCATATTATTGCCAAACCGATTGTTATTTTCATTCCACCGCAATATAGGTTTTATTTCACGTTCAACGGATAACAAATAAAGTTGAACATAGAAATTTATATTAAACGCCACACGTGTAGCAGGAAAAGGCAGCACTAAGTCTCAAGTGTGTACGTTGCTTTACAATGTAATGAAATATACTAATGTGAGATGTTCGTATTTAGGTCGAGGGGGAGCAACGCATGTTTTACCGGCTTCAAATACTCGTAGAACCCAAGTTCTGTATGGAGATGGTTAAAGACGAGTCCGTGATGTCCATGAGCGCCACGTACAGTCAGATGTGCCATGTCTTATGGTTCTACTAAAATCTTATATCCTTCCTTGTAAAATAAGGCGTTTATATAGGAAGCAGTAACCACCTGAAGGTAGGCAGCATATCGTTTGCTATTTTAATCTCACGAAAGAAATTGTTGAACGCGCCTACTTTCTACGCCATTATAATAAAGGAAAAAGTAAGATAAATATTTTGTAGCAATTCTTTTACTATCATGGAAGTTATGAGATTAAGGAAAACAATCCCAGTGAGTAGGAGAGGAAAATGGACGAAAAACGTGATACATGTAAATAATTTATTATATTGAATTACTTAGACAGATGTTACGTTTAGAAAATAGAACGTGACAAGAAAATATATTTATGTTCTTTAATATCCAAGACAGTAATTAAATCAATATCATCAACTTATTGTTCTATCGCTTGTCGTGGGTCTTCTCCAAGGATACACCCTAATGCACTAATGCCCTCTCAGTTTAGGGTGTCTATCATGGTGGCCAAGTGTAGATTGGACACATAAATCATTCAAACTAGTCAGTACGCAGCTACCTGTTATTAAGTGAATAATACAGTCCTTATTGTTTTTTTATTATATGTAAGTAGCAAACGAACATGCAGTACACCTACTTATGCGGCGATTATGCTATTACACTCAAACCACAAACGATTCTATCAACGTTTACTCTACTATCCTAGTTGATTATGGCATACAACATACCTACATACCTGCGGCAACAATGTAAGAGATTCAAATGAATTGCAAATTTAGTCTTTATATATCTTATATTAGTCTGAGATACAATGTTAGTTATTTTTTTATAAAAACTTTATTGCTACCGTGAAAAACATTAGAATGCACAGTATCGAGATCCCTACAAAGCTCAGTGGGCCTTCAGCGCGGCCGAGCGCGAAACTCTGCGAGCTTTATTGAGCTCCCTTTTGCCCACTGAGACTGTAAGCTGACGACATCACTGAGTCGAATAACATTTCTGAATCATCTTTATGCATTTGTTGTTTGAAGACGAACACGAGACCTAAAGATTAATAATATAAAGAAAATACAAAAATTGATATCTACGTGTATAGCTTTTTTTTAGTATTTGGAAAATCAACCCCTAAGGTGGTGAAGAAGGGGTAAATCTTTATTTGGAAAGAACAAAATATGCAATATTTAAAACAGTGAAATGAATATTACAAAATATGAATATAAACTTTCACAACTTAATTACATAAACAAATAAATACATTTTAAACGAGAACTTACCTTATTAAATTTAATATAAAACTAATAGGTATTTGCTTATTTATATAAAGCACTAAAAAAAGGTTTTATACCAAAATAGGCCAGTACAATTCAATCCAAGCTTATTCTTAGTAATGATCATATAAGTTGCTTTGTTTGCTTGTGTGCTTGATACTACTGAGACAAAGTTCAGCCTTATAAATATATTGTAAGATACATCAGAGTTCTGTAACTTTTTATAAATAGAAATATTTTATTTATCATAAAAAAAATGTACATTGGATACAAACATTGTTGAATGCAATAGAATTTTCAAGCAGAGTGACATGTTTGGACCTGGTATCCACTTTAAGATTAAACTTGTGCTGTGAATATCATTACCTTATTAATTGTAACACTGTTATGAAGTTGCATTGC
>DWTU01001826.1:0-12491 GCA_018251515.1 Cecropterus confusis | reverse complement strand
GAGGTTCCGCTTTACTTAGAATATGAGAATATTATTTGAGAATTACGTAAGCGGTTTAAGCTTACCATTTCGAAAGTACAAGAGTAAACGAAAAAAAGTAAACATAGATACAATGAATGTGTATGAACAATAGCTTTGTCAAAACAGTTAATTTCTTAACGGATTACGAGAACGCAGTCTAGTAATTTGTCTTACCACAAAAGAGTAAAATAACCTGGAAAGAAAATTACAACGGAACAGTACCAAACGATTTAAAGAAAGTGGTGACTTTATGAATAATAATAATAATGAATTTTTGTTTGTAAATTACTACACATTTGGTTAGTAAAAAATGCTATTTAGCGTTAAGCCCGTCTTTTGTACCACAACTTTGATTGGCCAATGACGTATAAATAAATAATATACTTTCCATTTTTTAAGTGTAAGCTACCATAACTTTTATATGAGCTTTAAAATATTCTATAGTATCAGTATTATTCATGCTAAGTTTCCCTTTACATAATACTTTGGTCCATATTGCGTATTCACAAAATTCATTTTAGGAATAATAGAATCGTTCAAAATATCTCTATTATAATCGTACATTATATGATAAGGAAAAATCATCGGATTTGATATATTTGTTTTAGTAATTCCAACTCGCTTGTGGTGGTACAATCGTAAGTAGATTTAGAAAGTTATATTAGCCATGTTCTTCATAGTCGTCATAACGCTCGCGAAATGGTGCGAAATCGCAATGGCAACGCATAGGAACTGGCCATTATCTAATCCACTCGCGATGGTATTGACATGGATGAGAGATTATAACCGTTTAATGACTTATTAGCTTTATGCCTGTATTTCCCGCTTGTATCGGTCGCCACACAACCAGTATCGGGATCCAGAGTTGCAACGGTCTTAAACTGCCACAGCGAACTTTTTTATGAAATGAAACTTCTTTAGACGAGAATTGTAATTTGAAACTTGATGGAACGAAAATGTTACGTATGTTACGAAAGCACTAGATGGCGCTGTATCCCTTTCTGAGTCACGCCAACGACTTTTCTTCGTAGCTTGTATAAGAGCTCAAGTTTGGTAAATGGCGAAATAAGATGACCGAAAAAAGACTGCAGTGTTTACATAATCGAGTTTTAAAATATTATAAACGATATAAATATCTAATAATATTGCATTTCAAATCGGTTCAACAGAATTTTAAGCGACAGGGGTTCACTCTTATTAAGTTCCCTTATGAAGCTTACTATTTTATATCGTGTGCACAATAATAAAACGCGAAGGCTACATAGTAATCTAAAGTGTCGTCTATCATTATGGCCACCCATGTGATATCACCGAGCCATTAACGTACGCGTAGCTATAGATTTATTAAGGGGGAGCCCAAGAGTGGCGTTCGCGAAAGTCGGCAGTTCTCTGATTTTATTCTAACGCTATCCTAAGGTGGGGCCCGCAATAAATAGACCTTGAAATTCGTCAAAATAAAAAACAAAAAAATGTCCTCTTGTTTGGAAATTATCTATAATCACATCGCATAATTTTGCTTTTTTTGTTACAAGGTTAACAGAAGCATACGAGCCATTCGCGTACGAGTGTGTATCACCGGATTACGAGGACTGGGCTCGTCCGATGCCCAAGACTGCTCCGAACAACTTCCATCTTTCCAGGTACGGCCACTTGCAGATCGACTACTCCTGTAGCTGGAATTCGCTGGACAGACTTATCCGCCATCAGTGATTTTGGGTGACTAAGTTGGGTCACTGGCGGTTATAGGATTTTTGTTCGAATAGGGCTTGACCCAGCCAATGAAAGAAGAATTTGAAATAATTTGGGGAAATAAAAGGCCCCTCAATTTAGGACTGCTAAGGTTGAAGTTTTTTCGAAATTTTGCCGCTCCTTTAAAAGTCATTAATAGACTTAAGTATGCATATGATTTTTGAATTGGGAGGAGTGGGGAGGCTTTAGTCTATCAGCTGGGGTCCGTCAATATTTGGGGTCATCCGTAAAAATACATAACAAGTATAAAGAGAAGTAATAAATCCGTGTCAGCGTAATGCAGTTTTGGCATCTTAAACTTTGTGACGTCACTTATTAAATATTTATAAAGATTACGTGGAAACTCATTTACAAATAAATGTATTACATCAACATAAGGAGTAGGTCACATAAATGTGACGTGTGATAAGGATGGGGCAAGAGTTTATTTATACTTACAAGTTTTGATAGTTATAAGTATTTCATACTGTAAATGATCTTTTAAATAAATATAACATCGTGAACACTGAGTATGAATATTACGATTTTCTTACACCCTTTCTATATTTTCGTGGCGGCGGCGTGGCGGAGCGTTCACCATACCGGTCTGACACGCAGTGGGTCCCAGGTTCGATCCCCGGCCAGACAGACATCTGAATGATAAGTTTAGATTACTGTTCTAGGTCTGGGTGTTTGTGTATTCGTCTTTGTGTGTCTATGGTACCCACGACTCGGGAGAAAATCCTACTAGTAATCCTACTAGAGTGTGGAAAGCGTTTACATAGGCAATATGCAATATTGTAGTATACAAAAAAATAAAAAGAAATTCCCCACAAATTGTCTTATTCGTTCTTGCGATGAATAATATGACAAAAATAAATGTGTCAACTTACTTATCAAAATAAATCAAGACATCATCAAGAAAAATAAAATTGAAACACAAAACTTTTGTGATTCTGTCAAAACGACAAATGAGACGAACAAAAAAATAAAAGATGGTCGTTCAGGTGAGATACGTAATAAGAAAATCTGTGTCTTGTAAATTATTTGAATAATGATTTCATAAAAAGCTGCTAAAAACCACAATGACACTTCCAGCGTTCTCAAATGAATGTCACACAAAAAACTGACAATTGAAATCAGGTCCAATGTTTTTCCCAATGCTAAGTGTTTTCATTGTTTTCTTACCACCGGTCGGGTTTTTTTTCACTTCGCTCTGAAAACGGAACAAGGTCAGATCTCAAACGAACGCATAGTAAAGTCAAAAACTTCTCTTTGAACGAGGAGCCACGTTTGTGCCGGTGGTCGTTAAGGTGATGCCGAGAATGTTTCAGTGGGGAATAAACATGCGAGCTTTAAACAGTCTGTTGACACACATAATGAGGAGTTTTGGTTTAACTGTTAAAAGTTCCACATGAGCTATTACAATCATGATGAAATGAACAAATAAAGTCATTGGACATAACTTTAAAGCTTTAGCTTCCAACAGCCCTTTGAAGTACTGCTAGCCTTCCCTAATAGGGTTTTTGCTTATATATATAGTCACAGCGCTTGGCATGCGTTTTGGTGACCGCAGTGTGTATTGACATTACGAAGAAGCTGATTACACAGGAAGGTGCTAGTGTTCATCAACAGGATTTAGTCCCTTAGTCGCCTCCTAAGACATTCATGGGAAGAAGAATAGGAGATATTAAGGAAAGGAATAGAGTTATTTAAGGAGCATAGAAGGAAAGGAGTAGAGCTATTCAAGACAGACTCCACATGTGCAATAGCGTAACCATAATTTACGGAGAGGCACGATGGTTTCTATGAAATGCTTGAAAAATAAAGTTGTACCAAATAGAAGAATAGTGAGTTGAGATTGATCCGGAATCACGGTAAATCATATGATATAGGACTATCCATAAATAGTACCCAAATTCGTTATTCATGAGAATGTCGACAGACACGAGAATTAGGGAGCCAGGTGTTCAGAATCTATAAATTATTATACAACTTTCCCTAACGCCAATTCAACTGTAACGGTAACTGAGTAATTTAATAAATGGATTCTCTTGAACTAAAATATGGAAGCATAATTTACGGAAAATAACGTACATTTGCTTAAAGTTAATTCAATATTGTAGTCCCAACTAAATAAACATTAACCTCCCACCATAACTTATTACGTGAGGACTGAACCCGCAGACCTTCGCCAAGGTTTAATATAATATTAAAGGAATTTAATAAACTTGCTTGTGATGTTTCTGTAATTCAATGGTTAGATATTAAATTAAATAATTAATTTAATATCTATCTATCTAATTAAATAATTAATTTCAACACACACATAGACTTTTTAATTAATGCAGCGAGGTACATATACCCGATTATTGATAAGTGGAAGACAATGATAACTTTGTCACAGCTTCCACGCTTCAGAAAGCAAATTAGGTAGGTTGTCGACGACTTACAATAGTAGTTTAATCTGGAAGACCATTTATTCCAAATGGCACACCGCCATTTTCCATTCCAAAAGTTCTAAGCAGGTCAATCGCTACCCCTTATCAATTCACAAGTAAAGATGATTAAATTATTGAGAGCAATGTAAACGGGAAATATTTGGGCTATACAATTAAGCAATATTACGTTCAGGCCAAACTAGCCCCCAGGCTTCCGAAACCCGAAACAATGCAGCTATTTATAGTATCATTACTATGAAAACAATCTCAAGTTCTACACTCGAAATAATAACCTTACCAGAGCAATTTAGGTTAAAGCAAATCAAGATATACCCTTGGACCATTATAGTAATTCAGAAAAAACTAGGAGAAATAACAAAATCCGGGACAGAATTTACCTGATATACGTAAGAAATAAAACAAATTTATTTTCCAAAAGAATAAGAGTGATTAAGTTAACGTAAGACTTGTGTTTTTCTAAACAAGAAGACTAAACCATGTATATTCATATATTAACACGGTGTTTTATCTCCCTCTGACGCAGACAATGTATAATAGTATATCTCTGTTGCGCTGGGGATACATACAGAAGGGTACTTGGGTGGAGTATGAATGGGGGAGAGCCTATTACGAACGACTCGTTTGCGATTCCCTCATAATAGTCAGCTATTTCAGATTGCCAGACGGCAAACAACGGGGAAGATTAAAAGAACAATAAACTTTTTTTTAACTACGATACGTCTGGCGTAGATGTTTAAACTGTAATTAAAACAAACAGCGCTAAAGTCTAATTAAAGATCAGATTGTATGCAAGTAAACGAGTAAAAATAAAATGAGCAAACAGTCAGTATCAATATGCAAGTCAGAGTAGAATGAAAATAGACGGCAATGATAAAGGAGCCTTAGGTGTAAAAATAAATCACGGATATCGCAGATATTATTGCCAATAAGTCTAAACACAGTTCATCACTTCTTAAACAATTCACAATTTAAGCAACGTGATGGATTGTACGAGCAGTCCAGCCCATTCGTAATTGTGGTCAAAGACTCTTGCCCAGAAATTGAATAAAAAAGGCTTTATCCAAATAAAATTTGCAAAACAATATGTAACAGCGTATAAAGAAAATAAAACAAATACAAAGACAACTTAACAAAAAAATGAATTGGATAAAAATCGTAAGTTACCACCTAAATAATTTCGATTTTGAAACTTCCGAGTAATTTGCAAGGTAACAATCAAAGTATATGACACGCCTAGTAACTGTAAACATAAATCTTTAAATAGAATAAACAACGACAACTGACAAACAAATCACTAATACTTTACTGCACATAGAAAACCAATAGCAAACAGAAACTCAACAAGGACACGAACCGAAACGTACAAGCCATAGCGAATACAGAACCGACAAATGATGCAACGCTAGAAAACGAGATAGATATAAACGGAGAATGCACACCTGCAACGGATGCTGTCGATGCATTTACATCTGATTACGTAGCATTCGTGCACACGCGGACTAGAGAAGGCTTTACTACTGGCGCGAGTGGTTCGACGTACTAACGTGTACTCAATAGGAGTGACGTGCCTATTATGTATAGCCGAAGCGCGATACTAGTTACGTTTATTAAAGCAGGTATGGAATACTATTTAGATGAACGTAGTGACTGACACTTTTTTAAAGCAAATGGTGAAAAGATATGAAAATAATATGAACTTTGAATATCTGAGACAAAGTAAGACAGCATACTATTATATTAGGATAAAAGGATCATATCATAGCCATAGTTCATATAATAAACGTTAAAATTGACAAAAGAAATATCAACTCCGACGTGATAACAATTTTCTCAGGATCATACCTCACCTAAAACACACTAAGTAATAATTTCTTGTTTCAAATCTCGCAGCCTATTTTGGCGCGTGGTGGTTTGAATAGAAATATAATGTATACGCGCGAGTCCAATTAAAAAATCCTGAAAAGAATATCATTTCATTAAAATCTGTATGAGCTGGGCTTTCATGCTCTACATACTCGCAAACATCGTGTAAGAAATAAAAGAGCTCATAAACGCGGCAAAGTAATTACTTAAAGTCTAGTCGTGAATATAATACTCGTAGCGATTAAAAGGTGGTAGAACTCTAAGAGTGGTCTTGTCTGAAGTTGATTACAGAAGTCCATGGGAGGCAGCGGCCCTTTATCAGGTGTTTTGTCAAGTGGTGTTTGCTACTTCCATGTCATAAAAAAATGAGTTCAAAAAGTATAATTAATTTGCATATCTAAATTTGTGTGTTGCGTGTCTTACCTTCCAGTTAAAAATAGAGAAAAATGAAGGTCGCTACCTTGAAAGCTCCTACTTACATATTCGTACTATTTTACCTATTATACGAATTTTGCTTACAATGTACAAATAAAAGAACTATAAGAATGTGAAAATCATAAGTAGTTGCAATTCTAGGTTTTGTAAGAAAGACATTACGGGAATTCCTTTTAATGGTCTCTTTTTGCTTGTGTGAATTCATGAAGTTCGTATGCACAATATATCATCCTATCGAGAGCGCTCGTAACGAGAATATATCTACCGCCACTGAACGTGCCATTACCATATCGGTTCACTTTAAAAAATGAGCTTTTTTCTGTCATAGTTATAACTCGTCTCTAATTAATCTCCCGTCGAGTCAGCGTCGAACCGCACAAACCGCCAACATGAATACTGCAGTCTACTTTTATTGTAAAATATGCGGTTGTATATCTCTCTACAAACCCGCGCTCGCCCAACTTCTAGGCAGAACTACAACCATAATAGTATGGGTCTGAAAACATCCAATTAACTGCTAAAGTATTTCAAGTTTCTTTTAATCTAAAATGTGATTATCTTTAAATATTACGTATGATGTATAACGTAATATCAAATCTGTATTTGGAAGAGCCAAAAAAAGTACAATGAAAACATCCTCATATAGAACTAAGCATTGAATAATAGCACGAGAGGACTCATGTAGGTAGGAAGGCTGGCTCGAAGCCAAGACAAGGAATATAATTACGGCGGCATACACATCGTGTGTGCACAACTTCCGCCCGCCATCCTAAACATGACAAACCTAGGCAATATGGGAAGTTTTATTACGAAAGCATTAATGCTGATATTGGCACTGCAAAAACACCAACGCAATAGACCCGACGAACAGAAGGATGAAGCCTAACACGAAGCAGCAAGGATCATAGTCGCACGTTATGCATATGAAAATAATTATCCGTACTTAGTACTTTGCACAGTCATTGAGGTTATTGTAGTGACTAAATTAAGAGATGATTATCTCTCAACAATGCCCCGCGGCATTGAAGTCCCGTCATAAACGGTCGGTACTACGAACGAAATTTTAAAGGTGTACTTAAAGATTGCCTAAAGGTTATCTACGGATAAGATGATTTAAAAGAGATTAGGGTATCTTTGCATCTTAAGAGACGGTATACGAATAATCTGCACAAACGGTTTATCTAGATATTATAAAAAAGATAGTAAATCATCCCGTTTCTGATAATAACAAAGATATCATAGAGAAATTAAATGAAACTGATGACAACCAGCGCACAAAAGCAAAGGATTATATGCTTGATTGGGCGTGATTGCGCTATATTTAGACCCTTTATTAATTCAATCACAGCCAATGATCAGTTCAAAGATAGTAATTTAAGTTCAGTGTATGTAACAAGTCAACCGCTTAAATTGATTGATAGTCTGTATTACATATATCATGATAATGGCGATTGTGTAGTACATTGAATATTAAAATACCACTCATTCATTATATGATTAAAATATACGACATAATGGCCATAAAGTAATAATTATCAGCAATTAGTCCTCCAATGAGTTTTGAGTTATAGCATAAAAAGACCCAACTAAAGAAAAAAACATGAAACTGGCTTAAAACGACTTTGAAAATAAAAGCCATTCAAGGTTTCAATCCACTTTAAGAGCGGACGAAAAATAAAATACAGTGGAACGTCGATTATCCGAACGTCGCTCAACCGAACGACCGCTCATCCGAACATAGTACGCGCGCGTCAATGCCCCCACCTCTCACCACCGCCCGCCCGCGCGTCAGTTGTTTTCGCACACTTGTCGCGACTTGCTCACTTCGTTATTGTACGTCCTAGTCGATAAACAAAATTTTTCCGCGTGAAAGTAAACTCTTTCTTTGAAATGCCTAAACGTAAGCGTGTTGTTCTTTCTATGAAAGATAAATACGAGATTAACAAACGGTTGGAAGAAGGCGAATCTGCAACCAAGTTATCTATTGAATACAAAGTTGGTAAGTCTACCATTACGGATATAAAAAAACAAAAGACGAGCATAAGTAACTTTATATCCCAGCTCGATTCTTCTGACGGATCCTCGAGTCGTAAAACGATGAAGCTTGCCTCAAACACGACTTTAGATGATGCTGTATTTAAGTGGTTTACTCAAAAAAGATGCCAAGGGGAACCTATTTCTGGCCCAATACTGTGTGAAAAAGCAGTTCAATTTAACGAAAAACTAGGAGGGACGTCTAATTTTCAAGCGAGCACAGGCTGGTTAAAACGATTTAAGTCAAGACATGGCATTCGTGAGCTTCAAATAGAAGGAGAAAAACTATCTGCTGATTCATCAGCAGCTGAATCATTCAGAATCAAATTAAGGGATATACTGAACCAAGAAAACTACGCTCTGGAAAACGTTTATAATGCAGACGAAACCGGGCTTAATTGGAAAGCTTTGCCGCGAAAAACTCTTGCTTCACGTCGTGAATTAGCAGCACCTGGTCCTAAAATAAGCAAGGATCGTATCACTGCCTTAGCATGCGCTAATGCTACTGGCAGCCACCGACTGCCCATGCTTGTTATTGGTAAAAGTAAGAAACCACGTTGTTTCAAGCACGTTAATATGTCTGCCATGCCTATCGTTTATACTTCGCAAAAGAGTGCTTGGATGGATAGTACAATTTTCATGGAATGGTTTGTAGAAACTTTTATACCCTCTGTAAAAGCCCACCAATTGAAAAATGGTAAAAGAGAGAAAACATTATTGCTTCTTGATAACGCCCCAACTCATCCTTCATGTGACATCCTAAATGAAAAAGATGAGTTTGTAAAAGTCATGTTTCTTCCACCTAACGTGACTTCATTAATACAGCCCATGGATCAAGGCGTTATTGAGACTTTCAAACGGTATTATAGAAAAGAATTGTTACGTAAGTTACTTTTAGAAAAAGAAGAGGATGGAGAAGAAAGCTTGATAAGAAATCATAAAAAGATTGATTTAAAAGACGCGTCCTATATGATCGGGGCAGCATGGGACAGTGTAAAAGAACAGAACTTGAAAAAAGCGTGGAATAAAGTTTTGGATATAGAGGGAGATCCTCAAATTGGATGTGTAAATGAGAAACACGAAGATGTATCTGAAATGATAGATATGCTAAAAAGTCTCGATTGCCACGAATGTGATGAAGAACAGGTTCAAGAATGGATGGATATCGACGATGAAGATCCCGGGTACCAAATTATGCAGGATAGCGAAATTTTAGACCTCATGACTAATAAGGATGACGCCACCACTAGCCCCACATCAACTGCTAGTTCAGATAATGAAGATGAAAACATAGTTAGTGCTTCTGAAGCGTTTACTTGCTTAGATATTGCCTTGCGCTGGTTTGAAACACAAGCCGAGAGCGACCAGTATCAAATATCTGTTCTCAAAAAAGTACGTGATCTAGCCTCTCGTAAGCGGGTAGGCTTGCTTCGGCAGACTAAGATTCAAGATTTTTTTAAGCGTTAATTTTAATTAGTAAACACTAGTTTGACTACAAGATTGTCTGCACTTTTTTTGTTTATTTTCTATTTGTCATTAAAGATATTCATAAAGGTAAATAATATGGTTTTCATTTACCTACCTGTACGTAAAGTATGACTGAATCAATATATATGTACATTAGTTCGATTATCCGAAAATACCGGTTTTCCGAACACCCACGTCCCCCAATTAGTTCGGATAATCGACGCTCTACTGTATTTGTATAATAGATAGCGTATGCAATGAGAGATATAATTACAATAAACATTACGTAGAATTAGCTTTAAAATTTTATCACTCATAGTAGTTTTTCTTGCCACTAAAGACATTTATTAATCACTTAATAAATTGAATACATATATTTTTGAACGAGGACAAAATTTACAGGAGAACAAAGTTGCCTTAATTTTTATCAATAAACAAACTTAAACGAAAATTACTTTCCGTTACTCTGTTAGCTTAACCTATTATTTCCAATGTTGACTTACATTTACATATAATGATTGGAGACGTTAGCTTTCAAATTATATCAAATCCGCGTACTAAAGAAAAAAACAAAATGGTACAAGGCTTTTTAAATCGAGGTTAATTATAATGAAGAATAGGTTTATCTGTCAATCTTTATTCGTAATGTGTTCTAAGAATAGCGAGTCGGAATTATCTGCACACATTTTCTCTTGTGTACATTACGATCTAACTGCATGGTCATTTGCCAATTGTCCAATCTATCTTCCTATTGCATTTTTCAGATGTTTAGGGCTGTTCCTGTCAGTATCAGCCACATATGTTTGTGATCGCGGTATAAGTGTGAAATGCTTGTCTTATTGTAACTGTAAAACAAAATCCATAGATGGAATAAAAAAATAAAGTTGTCCGTGTTTATCTATTTTCCACTATCGATTATATTTGTAAAAAAAATAGGAGGATTGAAAATATGTAAATATGTGATACTACATTTTTTAGAACATTTTTCTGTCTGTTTGAAATCGCATCAAACCAAAACTACTGAATTGAATTTAAAATATTGAGAATATTTATAGTCCATATCTCGATAGTTCGATTAAAAATTTTGTCTTTGTTTTATTAGAAGAATTAACTTTTATCTAATAAATTACTCTATCAGAAGTTATTACAACGTAAATGTATGTTTCATTTTATTAAACACGGCTGTAACCACGGGGCACGTCTTAGGGCAGTCACAATTAAAATCAATTCAGACTTTCTTTAAGATGTAGAAGCCTTCATAATTTAACACTTTTTTACTTTTGAATATGTTACGGGTACTCACGATATGCGGTTTTTTTATTTCTTTTTGCCTATATTTCAATATTGTTTTACTTCTTTACTTGCTTTTAAAGGTGTAGTGAGCAAAATGTACCTTGCACATGTCAACTTCCTCATGGTCTTCAGTTGTAACATCTGTAACAGACCGCAGGCAGAGCTTCTATCGTAATTATGGTTGCCTCTAGGACATACATGTGCGTTATTGTCCACAATAACATGTTGTTAGAATCAGTTCAACTACAAGCTCGTTCTTTATAAAATTCCAATTCACGCATTAATTTTGTTCACATAATTATAATGATTCAAAGCGTAGCCGGTATACTTGTTTTCATAAATCCCACAGCCCTGGCAGGAGGCGTGTGGGCTGTATGTTATCGTTGTCATTAAAACTGAACTGTTGATAAACGTCGTACGAGCTAGGCGCCATCATCAAAGTAACCTTGGTCTTGAAATGTTTTAAGGATGTTGTTTCGTTAAACACGAGCCATAATAAATGTATATTTAAAGGTTATTAAAAACAAGCTTTTAAGAAGTAAGTTTGTTTTCCGTATTCTATGAAAAGTTTTTCCTTTGAGACTGATACCATGGAGGTGCATAAGAATAGTTGACCCGCCATCTCAGGCATCAGCCATATTGGATTTAGATTGTTTTTAAGCTAATTGTGGAATGTCATCTTATGCATCTAAATTTTAACTCCATCGGTTCGAGTTAAATGGTTTTAAATGATTGCAGCATGATTAAGCTCTAAATATAAGTGTAAGTCGGAACACCTCTGAATTAAACCTGTACACAAAAAATAGCATTTTATGTTTCCATATTAATATGCTTGGTGGTAAATTAAATTTAAAAAAAGACGCAGTAAATTAGTCGAATTTTAAGCATTTTTTTATTTTGTTTTATTCATATTTATATTTATTTATTGATTGAGTTTTCCTTATTGTTAATGTAAGTTAAATGTAACAGGAAATTCACAATGCAGATAAAATTATTATAAAACTACATTAATGTATAACAGCGGTCACATGCAGCCATAGTCAATCTCTTTCGTTAATTAACCGGGTTATAGAGCTCCAGATACTATAATTAAACTCTGTACACTTGTAAATGGAGTTCTACCGTATTAATATTTTTATCTGTCTGAGTCAGGAGGGTGTTGTTTTTCCTGCTTTCTATAAGAGCAGC
>DWTU01001825.1:0-12492 GCA_018251515.1 Cecropterus confusis | reverse complement strand
ATTTGCACCATTCGAATTTAACAAAATACTCGACAATCCGAATTTTGCGGACATATGTTGTCGACTCGAAATCAATATTTTTTTGTTTTATTATTTAGGTAATGTTTCAATTAAGTCTACCGTACCCCTAGACAATTTTATTAATATAGATTATGCGTGTACACATTGATATAATCACTCTTTTTTCATATCTTTTCTAAAAAACTAGTATCGTTCCCATTTTAGCCTTGTAATATAAAATTATAAATTTCTAGGATTGCATCTACGCCTTAAAAATTGCGAAAATGTACCCTTGTACCCTTTAGGAAATTTATTTACGGAAACAGCATCATGTTTCACGAGTCATATACTTGTAGTCCATCCATCTTCCATATCCTGTAACTTGTAATACGATTTTTTTAAGAGTTTTACTCACTTGATGATATGTGCCCTTTGTATGAGTTTATTACGTTTCTCAAGGCAATAATTATATACGTTTTCCCACATACATCGCGAAGAATTTTTCACCGTTTACGTTTTTGTTTCTGGCCATACCTTACATTATACGTTGCAATAATACGCAAAAACGTATACAATGATTGTTTTGAGAAAACCTAATAAACTTGTACTAAGGGTGCTGTAGAATCCTTTGCATTCTTCACTCAAATTAATATGGTTGTTCAGTAATGCAGATATGCAAATGACATAATATAAACGAGAAGGACAAAAGTTATGTGAAGAAGTGAAGTGAAATGAGAAGAAAAGTATTTATGATTTGTACAGTAATATTAATTACAACAACAAGTTAATTAACATTCTATCATTGTTCCACTGAATTGAAATGAGATGAAATACTTGAAATATGAATAAATAAAAGTGAGTGAAAATTGTAAGTAATAATATTTTTTCCTACATAAGCACCGAATCGGAACACGACCTGGGCTTAGAGGATCCAGCAAGAAACTCGTCGGTTTTTTGTATTTTGTATTATATAAGTATAATTATATTATTAGATGTTTAGTTCTCAAGTTAGTGAAAGGACATCATCAACTGTGAAGTATAAGGGAAATATAGTACATACGGAAACAATTGTCACTTCTTATGCTAATTACCATGATAGCTCTGTTTTTGGAAATTTTCCGTCTTTTCTCTATCTCTTACGTGGTACTTAGCAGTATTAAGCTATTCTGCGAGTGATTTGCTGTAATTTTTAAGTATTTAAATACACGAAATATTTGGGTAGAAAAGCTCCCCACCGGTTCCGACTTCAAACCCAAGCAAGTAATAAATTAATTATAATTAATGTAGACTTATTTTCTGGGTCTGAGTATTTGGGTATTCACTTCTTGTCAGTGGCAACATAAATAACCTGTGTGGGTCTATGCGATTAGAAATCATGACGTATTATAAACTATCGTACCCTTTTCGTGATATAACTATATATATTTTTAATTGGGTGGTAATATATTTAAAAGTCACTAGTAGGTACTTTTGCGGGAAATATTGGACAATGTGAGGTAGTTATTAAATAGAATTCCCTGCGCCTAGGATTATTAGGAAGCACGAAGACTTTTGTAGGAACCCACCGGTGCACTGCTTGCGCGATACCCGTAGATTCTCCTCGAAATATACGGTGATCTAGGTATTTCCAAATGTAAAATTTGATTTACCATCAAATTGAAATATTCTAAAATCTGTAAATATTTTAAAGTTAAATCGAAACAATTATATCAAATATATTTTAATCTACCATCGGTTTTATAGTATCTCTCCCTCTCTTCCCGTGGACGACTAAGAGGCGACTAAGAGACAAAATCTAAGAGATGGGTAGCAGCGTCTACCAGGGCAACATCAACTCCCACTGCGGCCACCAACACGCATGCAAGACGAGATGACTTTTGGCAAAAGCCACTATTAGGTTGAACTGTTAGGTTGAGTATGTCTAACAGGAAACCAAAAAGGGCTGATGTATGGATTGAAACATATTTTATTATCAATTGAAACGAGTGAAATAGAAAAAATGCGAACGGAATCAGAGTTTCCAACGGCCTGCTGTTGATGGCCTAATTTAATCATAAAATTGGACTATCTCAAGCAATTCTGTTTGATATATCTATTCGCATTGGGAATATTCCGTAAAATATTTTTGTATTTCAATATTCGTAAGTTCGTAACGCTTCTTGAATGAATAAACAGTGTAAATGTTATAACGGGGTTCGTTGCTCAATAGATGAAGTGAATTATTAAAATATCATCCGTTTGTGTGTGCACTCAGATGCCACTGAGACACTGTTGCTCCTTTAATATAAATAATAGTTTATCTTTATTTTAAAGTGTAATGAAATAACCAAGGCACATTATGATTAACACTATATACTAGTACATACATGTTGTAATAAAAATGATAGAACCCTTTGTTATTAGACTTCGCAGGCACCACCGCCACACTTGTTTCTCCCTTATAACAGAAGTGTTGCTCGGCTGTGTTCAATTTGAAGGATGTGTAAGACATATTTATTAATGCATTTCAATATGGTTCTAAGACGTACGAGCAACGTCAGCTGCTCACGTCAATGGTTCCACGTTCGGTCTTAGCTTAGCAAACATAGCGCCTCGGTTATTATCAGGCGCTACGCGAAGAACTCAGTATTGGCGACAATACGTGCCAGCATTTAGGTTTAGTCTGCGTAGCAAACGATGGTGACTATTGAAACTTATTCGTGAGTGGTCCAATTGTAGAATCATTTATTTTCTAGTACCCTTCGAAGATTCAAAGTACCAAGGGTCGCAACCCAAAGTACCAAGGTACCAAGGAACGGGCTTCCGCCCGGGAAATAAGACACAAAACGAATCATCACATTTGGTCTATTTAATATGTAGAAAATAAATCAACCATTTGCCTCTAAGCCGCTTTAAAATCCCCTTGTGCCTTTGGCCTGTGATTTTCTGTAGGCCTTTTAATGCCCTCTTATGGACTTTCAACCCCCTTTTACGCCCTTAGAGGTTGAATTTCCGAAAACGGTGAAATATATATTTTATTATATACATCCAGAAACCCATTTTTTTCGATTCACAGACCTTCTTTTAGAATCAGCAGACGTTCAAACAAACGTTTAATCCCTATTTAACACCCTTAGGGGCTGATTTGGAAAATAAATGAGTTAAAATATGTATTTCTTTTATATTCAGAAAGCCAAATACTAAATTTCATAGAGCTTGCTTCTAAATCGGCGGGATTTTAAATAAACTTTCAACCCCTGTCTTACATACTCAAGGGTTGATTTTATATAAATTACAAATATAAACATCATTATTTCTATCGTGAAAGCCAAATACTGAATAACATAAAGCTTGCTTAAAACTTGGCGGGCTTTCATACAAACTTTCAGTCCCTAATTTATACCCTTAGGTCTTTCCAAGTATTTTCCAAAAACGGTGAAATACATATTTCTTTTTTTGTGCCGAAAAATCTGAATATTGGATTTCTTAGAACTTACTTCACAATTGGCGGACTTTTAAACAAATTTTTAACCCCTATTTAACACCCTTTAGGGGTTGGAATATCAAGAAATCTTTTCTTAGGCGGGTGCATATGTCGAAAAAGGAACCTTATTATTAAACGTTGAATATTATTATTAATACGTACGTCATTTGTATGCTTCTCGGACGAATAATATAATACCTATTCATCCGGTACCCGTACGAATAGACGCAGTCATAAATAAATAAATAGATAAGATTGTTTTCATATATTTGATATTATTATTATGTATTGTACCAGAAAAGGAAAATGAAACTACTAACATTTTTAATAATATTTCAGAAGGCCAGGGAGTTTTAATCGGCACGCTGAATTCTGTCGTTCATGTCTTCATGTACAGCTATTACTTGATCACAAGCTTTGGACCTCAGTACCAGAAGTATCTGTGGTGGAAGAAATACGTGACTATGTTACAAATTGTAAGGCCACAAAACTTTAAGATTTTAATCTTGGCTTGATCAGCCTTAATTAGGTTTTAAAAGATATTTGATAGAGGTGGCTCCCTTATTAAAAAAAAACTCAGGGTAATTCCCATTTCTGAAATTTCCGGCACCCTAAGGGAATGGTTATACTTAGATACTATTATTTAGATTTTTTGGATAAGTTGCTTTATCCTCTTAGGATCCCTGAGTCCACCAGTGATTGTACACATTATATATATTTGCAATATGTAGAATTTTGACGGCCCGCGTGGCGGAGCGGTGACCATACCGGTCTGACGCGCAGTGGGTCCCGGATTCGATCCTCGGCCAGACAGACATCTGAATGATGAATTTAGATTTCTGTCCTGGGTCTGGGTGTTTTGTGTATTCGTCTTTGTGTGTCCATGGCACCCACGACACAGAAGAAAATCCTAGTGTGTGTGTAGAAAAGAGTGTAGAAAGCGTTTTTTAGTAGCTGAAAGGCTAAAATTAATATACGCTTCTTGCTTTTACATTTCTGTGCATTATTAGGTGACGAATTATATTGAAATTTTATTTCAGGCTAAGCTTATTAAAAATCGTTCTATATAGTTCTTACGTTTCGGTGAAAGGGGGTGGTTGCCGGCTTACTTGTATATGAGGCGACCATCATAGCCCTCGGGAGTAGCAACGCATCTGTGATCGACTTCAAAGAGAAACCCTGTTTTAAATGAAGTTACTGTAAGACGTCCATGGACGGTAGTAGCCAAACACCATCAGGTAGACTGCATGCTCGTTTGCTACTTCAAGCTGATAAAAAAACACTGAGTGTTTGGCAAAGGAAAACATCGTTTAGAAACTAACATGCCTGAAAAAATTCGTTGAGATACGACGAAAAAAATGTATTAATTCTAAGTCTAATATCTAATTTAATCTAAAATCAAATGCCAGGTAGCGATTTTTTATCTCAGCCCTAACTGACCAAGCTGCAATTTTAAATACATGTTTCGTTTGAATGGCGACTCGTGGATATCTTAGAGACGTCATTCTATATCTAATATGGCGGGCACCCTAAGGAGGCAGACCTTTTCCGCCTTCGTTATAATGAACGCAGTAACGTCACTTTGCAAGATTCAGTTTATTGCAGTAATTGCGTCAGAACAATGTCACTTACACGTGACAAAAGAAAAAAAATATTGGAAGTTAGTAATCTGAAAAATGCAGTACATACGCTACATTAGCTGATCATTATTAACTTTAATGCAGTTCATGTCATTTATATAAATTAAGTGCATCGTTTACGTTTTTCTTTTAAACACTTATGAAAAAAAGCACTTAACTGCATTCATCTCAATACTATCCATTTTTCGAAAACAGCCAAAGCTCCTTATTCACGGTTTTCGCATTCGCGTTTTTAGTATTCGGAGGTAATGAAGTTGTGATCATTTTCTTGTATTCGCGGCAAAAAAATCTTTATTCGCGGATGTAGTCGATACAATTAAATAGATTTGGCGCCCTCTGTTAACTCGTCAGCTTTCTTTGCGTACTGCTGGTCATACTCGGTTTCTGTATTCACGGCATATAAGCGGAACGTAACCGTCGCGAATATGGAGCTTTTACCGTATTTCACAAAGTACATGGATTTGTATACGATATTCTTCACTGTAAGTGCGCATTCAAACCAGCGCGTGTAGTTATACCGCTAGCTAAAATTTATGGTAACGAAAAACAAAAATACAACACGTAGCGGAATAGATTAAGCATAGCGTAGTGTCGTATTGTCGGTTCGGTGTGAACGAAAGCTGAATATCAATAGAACACTAAGAAATCGAGTTTGACGGGCGATGATAGCGGACAAACATCCGCTTTGGATTGAACCACCGCCACAAAAGGTGGTAGAACTCCTTGTTGTTCGACTCCGGAAGCACCACCACCACAGCAATTCTGCCTAATAACAGCAGTGTTAAACGGTGCTATGTTCTGGTCTGAAAGGTGTGGTAAGGGAGACATACTTTTCCGAGGCGTACCAACTTAGTCCTCAGGAGTAGTAGCCCATCTGTGGTCAACCTCAGGTAAGTCTGTGCTTATCTGGGGTTAATTACTGATGTTCATGGGCGGCACTGGCCGCATACCATCAGGTGGACTGCATGCTCGGTAGCAAATAGTAATCTTCTTTAGAACTGTCTGCATAGCAATGTGATGGTAATTGTACGAAACATATAAACATTATCACAGTATTGCAGGTGGTATAGTCCTTTGTGATTGAGGATTGTAGGTGATAGCAACCTTTGTGACTCTGTAAAAGTACCACTGTCTTCTAGAAGAGTATAGGAGGCACACTTGTTCTAGGTGTTCTGATTTAGTCTTCAAGGGTAGTAGCTCATCTGTGGCTAACCTCGGGCATGACTTAAATCTTATCTGGTATTGACTACAGTTATCCATGGGTGGCAGTGACCAACTGACCTGATTGTAACTACCATTAGACTGCCTGTTTGTTTCCTACGTCAATATTATAAAAAAAAGTAATATGGCTCACCATAATATTTGTATAAGTTCAATGTGATCATCATAGTTGTAGGGATCCTGGGAAAGCTGTTGTTCCAGGATTGTTACTTTTGTTTCCAATAATACATCGTCATCATCTTCATCCTGTAAATTAAAAATAATGTGGTTTAGTTATTTATTTATTTATTCCTCGCCCATTTTAAGTTACAATAGTGAACTAATAAAATTAATGACACAAGAACCAATGGTCCAATTTACATAAAATTTTGCATGTATGTTGCTTATTTACCTGGTCAACTTAGTGGCCACTTATGATTTCAATATTTTACTCTATTTAAAGATTGCGACTGTTTTTATGTTATGTTATGCACAAGTAGGTGCTTCAGGAGAAAAAACCAGGAGAAAGTAGTAATAATCAGTTGAATATGTAAACAATGTACTCACGATATGCGGTTTTTACACTTCTATTTGCCGATATTTCCACCCAGAGACATGGATCGCGGGCACAGCAAAACTTCACATAATTCGACGAATTTTGGAAAAAGGAAAATCAAAAACCGTATATTGTGAATACCCGTTACATATTAAAATGTATCAATCCCGCGAAAATGTATCTTAAATCATGTAGTACTTAACAGCACTCTATGTCGCTGCTGTTTATTCAACAAGTAGCAATAGCAACAAACTGTTACACATTAGGATCCTTTTTGTTTATCACATTGGAGTAGCAAACGAGCATGCAGTTCACCTGATGGTAATTAGTCACTGCTGCCTGGTAGTCTGTAAGCAACTTCATACAGAACAAGGATTCTATCTGAAGTCAATCACAGATTCGTTGCTACTCTTGAGGACTGGGAGGGTCACCTTATATAAAAGTATACCCACAACCTCACCACCAAAACCAGGAGGTGGAGGTGGTATCCAGCGGTCCCCGTTCAAACTACACTGGTTCTACCACCTGGTTGTACTTCCTCAGCCTGTAACTGAATTGGATCATTGTTCCTTCTCATCAGATCTCATACAACTAAGCTTAATTCACTAATTGAATTAAGTTAGCAATTCACGCAACTACTCTTAATGAAGCTCCTACTACGGAACAAAAACCAGTAGATATTCAGCAGCATATTTCTGTATATACCATGCCTATTGACAAAAATCCCCATCGGGGAAGACCTATGTCTGTAAGTGGATCTTAAGAGGCTGATGATCAAATGGACACATATTTGACATTAGCAGTTCCACATTGAAGTTTGTGAGAATCTGTAAACCTACAAAAGGAGAGTTTTCAGTGAGATTTTCTCATAGTCTGCATAAATATCATATTCTTGAAAATTTTTAAGGCTATAGAATATCTACCACAATGAGTATGTGTGATCAACAATGCCAGTCCTTCTACAACGATGCCTGTAAGTGTAAAAGGTGAAATTTGACAAGTCTTCCTTAGCTCAGCTCATGTACCTAACAGTGATAATGTACAACAGTTTTGAAATTCCCTTGTGGAATAAGCCCACTATGTTCCACTTTCAAGATACAAAAATGTCCATTTTGCAAGATTAAGTTAAAAATTCTCTCATGCAGATTGTGGACTGATTTTTTTAACCCTTTAAAGACTTGAATATTGTTATACACTATCTATAAGTTAGTACAATAGTTGATAATCATATCTAAAAGCACATACATAAAGTCAATAGAAGGAACGATACAAGTGTTAATAAAACTTTAAAGTTTAATAACACTCTTATTGTTTCTACTAACTTCTACCTGTTAAGTTACTATAATGTGCATAAAATAGGGGAAATGTAAACCCTTAACTTTGTGAGGATATGGCGTGGCCGTGATACTGCAACATGTGCATTTATTTTGTGCTCTTTGGTACAAAATAAAACTACTGGGCTTGGGTCTTCTTTCAGATTAAAAGAATTTCAAGCTTTAGTCCACCATAGTGGCCAAGTGCGAATTGGTTGACTGCACACACCTTGAGTTTTTTTTAGATATTTCAGGCATCTAGTGTTACTTACTACATTTCCTTCTCTGTAAAGCAGTGACAATTAATTCCTAACCTGAACAATATTTTATAAAATTTTGCAGTGCGTGCATGGGATTCGAACCAGATGCTCGATTGAGAGGCAGAGTTGCAATCATTCGGCTATCACTGCTCTAAAAACATATGAGACATACAACACTACATATTAGAAGTGTGAAGTGTAATTAAGTTTCAGTACAGTGTTATAGTATTGCCAAAATATTATCACTTTTACACTTATTAACCATTTCCAAAAATAAATATAATAAAGTAAAATATTCTGGAAATTGATTTGTCACAATAAACATGGGAATATCAACAGGAATACTTAATATAGATTCTTTCATTTTTCATTTACAGTTCAGGCGCTACTACTCAGGAAAGCCCAGCCTGCTTACATCAGGAAAGCTCCCAGTAAGATTATTTAAAAAACTCATCCGAAAGCATTACCTGCACACCGCTACTGTTTCTTAATCATCTATATATATGTAGTTTTTGTCTATAGTATTGTTTAATATATTTATAGTTGTGTGTATTTATTTTAATATTTATGTACGCATTTACAATGTAGGATATATGTTTATATATATATGGATTACGGTTTCTTTTAAATTACCGCCTGCCTCAAATTTTCCAGCCACACAGGATTGACTGGTAGAGAATGCCATCAGGCATTAAGTTTGCCTAATGTATCTTTTATTTTCATAGAAGTGCAATAAATAAATAAATAAATATAGCAATCATACAGGTATATAAAAAACTTGCTTTTCTCGTGGCTCCGCCCGCCTAGATGCCATGCTAAAAAGTATCCTATGTGTTAATCCAAGCTATAAACTATCTGTGTGCCAATTATTATCCAAATCCAATCAGTTGGTTTTGAATTGATGTTTTGAATGAGTAACAAACATACACAGTACATCCTCAAAAATTTTCACATTCATAATATTAGTAAGATGCAATTTATGATATTTGGGCAGATAAAGGATAAGAAACTTTATCGATATAATATTTATATCCAATTTAGTTTTTGATTTTTTTTTATATTCATCGTAATACATTTTGTTTATAATATCATATATGTATAACAAAGAAACAGTTCTGAATAGAAATAACGTGGTTACTTCTTAAATCGTTACGAGTATAATATGACTGAAAAGTGTAAATCTATACAAGGGAAACCAAGTGATCAATTTATATTAATGTCATGAAAACTTAGCACGATTCTAATATCAATTATAATTATATTATAAAAAGTCGAAAAATAAAAACACAAGCAGCAGTTAAATCGTGTAATTAGCTTAACGAATTTATTTGCGAATACCTTGAAATATGAAATGTTAAAAAAGCTTACGTCCGAGCTGTCGGAGTCTTGTTCTCCATCTTCCTCGTGATCTTCTTCAAGCACTACTTCATTCTCTTCTTCGGACTCGTGCCGCACACCATCTTCCACGATAGCCATAGTACACCACAATTAGAAATCTACGATTTTTATTAAAATCTCCTGTTTGATAACACACAACATAAACGCTATGGCGGGCGGAACTGTCAACATAGATAATAAAACGTAGGTTGACAGATCTCAGTGACACTGCACCAATTTATCTACTCCTCAGCAAAATTGTTAGAAGTATATTTTTTTCTTTATGGTTGTTACGTTGCCAGATCGCAAAAAATACTTTATTCATTCATTTACTAATTAGTACTCGTTATTACGGTATCGTTACGTTACTTATTAAGTTATGGTGTTTTAGCATGAAGCATCTTATCTCATAAATCGCCTATATAGACAGTTGATCTTGAATTTAATTATGTTAACTACCACGCCTTAGAACATAAATTAAAAAAAAATGTCACTATGAAAAAAATGCGAGGGACGTCAGTTACGAATTATTTTTTATGGATATTTTTTTGATTTAAATAAGGCTGCTTTCTATATTGTGGTTTTATGAGTGTATTAGGCAGGGACTGAAATTTGACTCATAATATTTCAATACAACAATAACATCTGCAATGGACCACGAATCCTACTGTTATATTCATGTGCGGCAAGAGTCACTCAACAATAATTTGTCGCATTTTTATTCTAACTTCAGTTATATGAACAGTCAAAAACAACAAATTATTTTATAATTTTGTATTTTATTATAAAAAATATGATTACATAAGTATTCCAATACGTGTTAATTATTTGGTAATTACAAACATGAAAATAATCATAATAATATATTTCGTTGACATATTAATTTAAACTCAAAAATGTTATTCATAACTTTGGCACCAATACAAAAATCTCAATTTACCAATATGTTATACTAACCAAAGTTTAATAGATTTTACAATGCATTCGATTATATTATTTTAGAATAAGGTTCCATATATCTCTATAATAATAAATGCACCAATGTGGGAATTATATTTGATATTCTTCAACAATAATGAAAGTCATTCAGAATCAGAATTTACAATGATCAAGATATGTATTACATTATTTGAAACAGGGAAGTCATAATTTTAACCTACAATTAGGAATGAATCGCTAAATTAAAATGTATTAATTGCGACGCATTATAATAATTTCATTGTTATTTAATTTTTATCATACATCAAATTGCACAGACAATAATAAAACACGTATTAAAACGTATTTGTCGAAGGAAAGCGCTTTCAGAGACCACTTACGTACGAATTAATATTTGGTTATATATGCATCTATTTATGTATCGTAAACAAATTCTGAATAACTGTCATGTTGAAGAATCTTTAAGAACTAAAATTAACAGTTTACAAGTTTCTTATCTGTTTAATAATGCAGTCAATACCATATTCCAATCACGAGTCATCAGCCTTCTAATTACTCCATCTTTACACATGTCATAAATGAAATAAAATCATAATATATGGTAATATAATAAACAATGGTTATAATTCTTACATCTAAGAAAATATATGACATACAAATACTTCGTAAATACTTGTGGAAGAGACAAATTAATCAGTCATATTGTAGTTACATTACACACAGATACATATTTTTTGGAATCATTTGGCGATTGGCACATTTATGTATACCAATACGTTTCTATTTCATATATACTGACTGTATCTGTAAATAGGACGTTTGGAATTTCAATAAAAATATTGCAATTTTTAAAGTCATGTAAAGGCCAACACACATAAAAGCGATGCGTCACGACCACGACTATTTATCAAGCAAATACCGGAGCATACGGTACGTTGTACGACGCAAATTTCTACGTTGCGTCGAGCTATCAATCTTGGCGGTATTGGCGCAATGAGTTTATGTGCGTCGACCCTAAAAGTCACGGACAGAAATTGTCAGGCTTACTGACTGTACTTACTACATGCATTTTCATACGTAAAATTTAAGCGCCATTTATTGAATCCATTGAGATGCCCTTCCCTTTTAAGATTATATCATTGACTGGCATATTATGTAAAAAAAAATAAGTCTCTGTATCTGTGCGCATCACATTCTTAAATTAGAAATTACGTCAAATTTTTACTAACTCATTTTTGTAGGAGTACTAACTCAATGGTAATGTAAAGTACCAATTCAATGTTCATACTATCTTAAAATTATACATTTTAATTATAACAACACTCAAAGCATGGTCCATCAAAAACATTAAAATAGATCTATCACGTCGTCGTGACATCTTAGTGGTAACGTTACATAAAGAACAGCTCGTGCACGATAATATAAGACCTGCGAGGAATGCGCCCGTAGGCTTAGATTTTTAAGAAACGCACACTTAGGCTGCCTGTCCACCGGAGCGGAGCGAAGCTAGAAAGTAACGCTCGCACTCGCTTCGCTTACCGGTTTTGTAAGAACTTTTAAACTGTCCACTAAAGAGAAGCGGAAATTTTGTGCAATCCTTTTGGTTAATATTTATCCGTTTCTCCGCTCCGCTACCTCGCTCCGCTCCGGTGGACAGGCCGCCTTAGATCGTACGAACCTTTAGATTTTCATCTTTTAATTACATACCTTATGTGCTGTGAAGTCGTAATCGCGCGCGGGTAGT
>DWTU01001824.1:0-12492 GCA_018251515.1 Cecropterus confusis | reverse complement strand
AAACGTACATTGTCCATGCATTGCAAAGTTATAGCCAAAAACGTAATTAACGTACTGAAGACACATATACGATTTAACTCTTATCATAGGATGGCCACTTCTGCGTTGCTATCATTTGCTCTTTTTTAGGGTTCCGTTCCAAAATAGCAAAAATCAGGACCTTTATAGATTCGTCATGTCTGTCTGTCTATCCGTCTGACGGTATGTAACAGCCACTTTATTCGGAAACTATCAAGACTACAGAGTTGAAACTTAGTATGTAAGAGTATTCTGTAAGCCACTTTCCGAACTATGTACAAAATAAAAAATATACTCAATTTATTTTTTCATCTTACCTACACGCGACCATAGAAAGGTCTTCAAATCTTAAAGTTATTGTGAGTAGTTAAAAAATTTTTGTGCACTGTGCACTACTCATAATAATTTTTAAATTCCCTGAATACTGCCGGCTTGCCATCAATTATATGAAGGTGGATACTCCCATTACGCTATTGAGAAATTTAAGCCCTCCTAATATGTGTAATGGCACAAGACTTTTGGTAAAGGATTGGACCATTTGACAACGTGATGGTAGCAACAATCATCATCATACCACTGTTAACATAGTCTACAGTGATGCATTTTCATACATTCGTATACACAAAATGTAAATAAACGAATGTGAAAAATAATTAAAACTGTAATAGAATTCTTTGTTGTTTTTTTTTTAATTTGAATATTGAAAAAAATCGAGTCATGTTAGATATTTTCAAACGCGGGTGCAACCACGGGGAACAGTTAGTTTGAAATAATCTTCGAGTGATTCTCTTGTTGATTTTTTCTTATATTATCGTCGAATTCACGCATTTTAATTTGTAACAGGTACTCACGATACGCGAGTTTAATTTCGATCCAGTTGCATTGATCGAGGTCATGGAAAACTGAGTCCTTTTCTTTATAGATAAATTCGCAATGTTTCGCAATTGTCATAAATGTCTTTTTTTTCAGGGTAACAGAGAACGGTCGAGAAACAGTGATGTCCTACGAGAATGGGGTTCTGAAATCAAAGACTGTCAACGGTGTACCTCAATCGCTAACGTACAGTTAAACTAAAACATTAACTCATAACCAAACATGATCCAAATGACAACTGTACTCAATATATATTATACAAGTAACATGTTCCAATTTTTGATTTAGTATGCTTATTTTTACGTAGTTGCCGACACTGTAAATTTATTGTAATAAAAATTAAATCTTACTTAAATTTAGTTGTAAGTTAATTTCGCTTTTCATGTTAACTTCTAGTTTCATAATGTCTTGTTGGTGTTTAAATAATTCGAAAGATTCGAAGTTTAAATTATAAATTTTGCTCAGGTCGGGACTGTCTGTCGTTACGATATTTGATCTCAGTCTTTCGATCGAATTCTGCATGCTAATTTAATATTACGGTAATATGTAATACTATGATAACCATTATTAATTTCTACTGTATAAATGCTGGTCAGTATGTACGTATTTCTTTAAGGCTTAGGTTAATAATAAACTAGTGCCTCGTGGCATGGGTTGCCGGTAGCAAAGAAACAGTGCAAACAACTATTTTAATACTACTGCCACTAGACATACATAGGAATTAGAATCATGATTATATACTTTCATCACTCGATAAAGATACTTAGGGGTGGTCTTGTGCTCAATATAAAAGTGACATATCAAGTTTTTACATTAAAATGGATTAAATGTAAAAAAAAAATGTCGTGAAACTTGAAATCTTTTTTAAATACAAACAAAATGTTAAATAAATGTTAACTTGATTGCCTGTTTGGAAGCAGTTTAAGATGCCGGCAACGGGCTGCCAATTGACGTAAAGATAGCGTTGTACTGCATTACAATGGATAATTTTTTTAACAAAACGAAAATTCGACTTCAATATACTATAATAATACAAGTGCTTCAGAACAAAGTTGGAGAAGTACCTATAAAAGGTAGAGGTTATCAAATTCATTCATTCATTCATTCATCATATTTATTTCTGTAAGACCACCCAGGAAATTTTAAACATTGTTTATAAATGGGATATTAATTTTATTATATAAAATAGGTACATTCATAAAAACACGTCGATTTGATAACCAGGTCTTGGTATTTTGAAGTTTACGAAAACTATAATGCTTATATATTTTCAAAATTTTAACTTCAGTTAGGAGCATATAATAGTGAATGCATAAAAATGTGTATAATTTTTAATGTAATGCTTTATTTTTTATTATGTACTGCGCCTTAAATGTTAGATGCATAATGTACATAAATGTAAAGTGTGACTCATTGCTTCAGTAGCGTCTACTTATATTTGATATCTAATTTTCAGTAGCAGATATCTTGAAACTTACAAAGAACGAACGTCTGTCTTAGGTTACAGTTTTTCAATTTATTCACTATGACGATATTCTGCCACTTAGTAAAAGTACTCACTTAATTTAGTACGTCTATGAGTTTAAGTCGGCTATTCTTATTTTATTTTTAGTCATTTTATAATTACTATTTTTAATTCTTTATTAATTTTAGTTTTCACTTCAAATGTTTCAGTGTGGCATTCTAAGTTTAATTATTGTAGAAACCTATATTGTCTACGCCGTTGCTTCGTGATATCTTTACGACGTTCGTAAGGCGTAGACTCACGAGCGAGAAGCTTTAATTCTTTATCAAGCTTTAAAATGCAGTGAGTCAGTTTAATTTGACTAATGTGAATAATATTCAGAAAGGGATCTATCTCTGTGACATTAGGAAATAAAGACTTATTTCCTTAATCATTCCCGTGGAACGAATATTAAGCACATATAGTTATTTATACAGGAAGTGAATCATTTAGAAAAAAGATAAATGATATGTTACATACACTAGCAATTCGGCGTGCTAATTCAGTACTTAACATTTTGTTTCTGTTTAAGATACATAATATGATTCTATATTTAAATCTAAATGTGTTTTAGTTAAAAATTGTTTCAAACATGCTTTCGTAAAACACGCAATTCATTTGTTGTTTATTAGAAAGTACATTTAGATAGCAATGCCCAACTGCTTTTACTAGTAGTGCCACTGCGAAGGTACTGTAATAAATATAACACCATTTTAAATGTATATAGCATTTGTTTGATTTCGTGTTTTAGATACTAAATTATCAGCAAGTAATGAGCATTACAAGATGAATAAATAATAAATAAAATTAAGCTTGGTTTTATTTCGTTTGATTTACACCTTGGTCTTTAATGTTTACTCCTGCTATTTGAAATGATGCCTTATTAAAATTTATTTAAAAGGACTAGATTATTTATATTCTTCTGCAAAGATTCACGTTTTCCAAGTCGTCGAATTTGATTATAATATTTTATGGTTATTTCTAATTTGAGCACCATATACAGCGGCCTTATGTAAGTAGTTTTTTTTTTGGGTTTATGTACACTGTATATATCATGCCCGTGTTAATTAAGTTGCTGCTCTCACGTTTTCTTGTGATGAAATCCACACGTACAGGCGTGTGACTATCGTCACAGGAATAGTTGCTATAAATCGACAAAGTGAGTGGCATGCATGTAGATAATTACGTGATAGGAAACATGTGAATGGTCTCACCAGGTGGTAGAACCAGTGTAGTTTGACCGGGGAGGTACCAAAGCCACATTTAGCGTGAAGCAAATTTTGCGTTTCGGTGAAAGAGTGTGGTTGCCGGCTCACTTATAAATGAGGTATCCTTAATCCTCGGGAGTAGCAACACGTCTGTTATCGACTTTAGATGACCCCCTGTCCTGTTTGAAGTTGCTTACAGATGTCCATGGGCGGCTTTATCACCTAACCTGAGATGAAGTGTAAAAAGGTTAAAAATGCTTTAAAGGCTGCACTCAATAATCGTCGAACTCCATTTCACATGCGATACGAACGCAAAGTAGTGAGCTTATGCTCAGTTTCAGCTTCTTGTTGGTTTCTGCGCAATTATATACTCAATAACCAAGAAAGTTGTATAGCATACAGTTTTCAAAACCTATACCTGGAGAAATTAGAATGGTATGACTGACTAGAATCATATTGAACTAAAACTAAACTTCCTGTATGAATATTACAATGAGATCGACTGATCTGACCTGTTAGGATTGTAGGTCATTAGGTCAATCAATATCTTAATGGCGGCGCAAAATAACTGCGACATTTGAGAATAAATCAAGATTTCGTATCTATATAATAATAATGTAATTGTAAATGACACTCAAAAGTGACATTTACCATCAACCATCTTAATACGATGGTTTAACCTACGACTATATACACCTATATGACACCTATCTAAGACGTAAAGGATCTCATAGCTTTTATCGTCTCAGTTCTTTCTATATTAACACTTTTATTATAAGAGAAAATTAAAATATGCCACTGCACTCGAACCACAACAAATTGTTATCTTTAAACTTGTGTAAAAATAGGAGCTTCAGGTCACCTACGTCAGACAGGCAGGTACCCAATAGGAAAATTCATTTACACTATACGTGTATTACACATAATATTTGTAATATAGGCACTTATTGTGACTATTCGATTGACTGTTTTTACGTATTATGTGAAAACAGTCAAATAACACATCTACTGATAAATACCGCACAAATGGCGGGTCTAAAGAGCGTTCATAGTAGTTAAAATAAATTGTTAAAAAGGTCTAATTTGGCAAGGTTGTATTTTATCGTTTCTAAGTAACCAAGGTTAAAAAAGATGAACACGATATAGTTATGCTTACTTTATTATAGACTATATTCAATATTCACAATACAATATATCTTGTATAATATAAAATTTTAAACATTATTAAGTTTCTGTTCACACTGTGTTCTAAACATTTGAGTGATAGGCTCGTCTTCGGGGTACTCTATTCTCTTCTCGTCGTTGAGAACGTAAGCGAAACCATCAAAGTGCGTGAAGTCTCGAGATATTTGATGTTCTAGGTGGTACAAACGAGTGGGTCGTCTTAACTCCATTAAATTCTCTGCAAAAAAAAACTACATTTATTTATACGCTACGCATTTGTACGCGCCATTAACCGTAAAGTAAATAATGACGGATACAATTGTATTAAATATGACTGTGAAGTATTGATCAATAATAATGCTACGAGGAACACAATAATATATTTTTTTTGGAAAGTATCATAAGCCTCACTGGCTATTTTATTTAGAGCATATTCAAACAAGTTATATCCTTTAACTGTCTCCCAAACGCATCTCTGTAGAGTATTTTTAAATTACGTGCACTTATAAATATGACGTCATTAACAATATCTATTGTCAAAGAATCTACATGTGGTTCTACATGATAAGCGACTTACCGCATGCGTCTTTTCCTAGCGCGCTTCAACGTATAAAATGACGCGCGTCTCTAATATTACAATAGTATTGTTACCACGTTATCTGTTACTTTGTTAGGTAAAAAATGGTAATGGTTCAAACGTCAAGTACCTTTTGCATCTCATTTATGTCCATCATGCATAATGTTAAGTCCATATTACATTATATTATGTCTCGGAAACCAGTTAGCGAATGGGATTAAGATTTTGTTCCTTTCCATACTGGCGATGGCTGCCTATTCTTAAATATTAAGTGCAAGTGGGACACATCGTATCTTCCTTACCAATTCTACGATTCCTTGGATGTGGCAGAGGCAGAGCATGATCGCAATCATTTCGTACAAACTTCCACCACATTTTAAAGAGTTATTTAAACATTTATTGTTGTTACAATCAACACTTTCTATACTCATAGCCCCACAGTAGAATTTTCTCCTGTGTCGTGGGTACCATGGACACACAAAGACGAATACACTAACACCCAGACCCAGAACAGAAATCTAAATTCATCATTCAGTCTGGCCGGGGATCGAACCCGGGACCCACTGCGTGTCAGATCGGTACGGTGACCGCTCCGCCACGCGGCTCGTCAGCGGGCGAGTGTTGTGCAAGGTAGTTCTCGAGGAAACGTGTATTTATAAAATGAGTAAATTACAGAACAGTTACAGTATAAACAGTATAAATAAAATAATTAAAAAATATGTATATTAAACCTTGGGCCACATATCTTTCAGACTGATCAGCCGCGGTAATGTAGTAGAACGGTTGGTTGCGACCAAAATATAAATCATCCAGTGGAAAATGGAGCTGACAACCTGTAAGGTCCCAGCCTCGTATAATACAAACATAATCGTATCTTTTATGATAACAAATCATTCCAACTGCAAATTTCACGTTGCTGACGTGTCGCTTGGCGATTTTCTGGAAAATAACGAAATCATTGTATATTCTAAGAGCAAAATTTTTATGCATATTATCAAGCAGTGATAGCCTAATGGTTGAAACTCGGCCTCTCAATCGAGGGTATTGAGGTGCGAATCCCAGGCACACGCCGCTGATTTTTCTAAAACGATGTGCGTATTAGAAATTAATTATCACTGCTTTACGGTTAAGGAAAACATCGCGAAGAAACCTGCACACTTAGATTTAAAGGTGTGTGTAGTCTACCAATTCGTACTGGGCCAGCGCGGTAGACTATGGCCTAAACCTCCCTCATTCTGAGAGAAGACCCGTGCCCAGCAGTGGGACATTAATGGGTTGGCGATGAATATTTGTATGTAAATGTTCACAGCGTCCCATTGGCACCTGTACTCAACCCCAAATTATATTTATAATTAGGTGGAATGAGGTGGAACGCATGTGACGTGTTACCTCAAAGAATCAAGTTAAATTGGTACTGCACGTATATCTAAATACATGCAGCATTGCCCCAATTATTAAGTAAGTCATATTATAATACAGTAAAAGCTTCTTATGCACGGAGGTTATGTCCCGCCCATATCCCGCGAATGCAATATCCACTCGAAAAGAGCTGACGCGCTAAGAGACGTTGCGGAATCTGTTTACTACAACAACATAACTTTTTTGCCGCGAATGCAAGAAAATGGTCATAATTTTTTAACTCGCGAATACCGAAAACGCAAATTTGGAATCAGTGATTAAGGAGCTTTGACTGTATAGTCATTATATAAACAGCGTCATGCGTCAGAATTCTACATGAAACAACGTAATTCCAATCGTTATATTGGTAAATAATTGAGTTAAAGTCAGACAAACCGATCGCGACGAACGCTTTTGTCGTAATTGCTTTAAACATACCATTGAATGCGTAAAATGTTTACCAATATTATATATCTATCCACAGCTGTAAGTACTATTAAATTCTAGTCATTCCACTAGAATTTAATAGTACTTACAGCCGTATTAAAATATGGAATCCTTTTGAATTGTTATAATAATCGTTAATTGATTTGAACTCGACTTCATTAACTTTTAAATACAGTGATACGGAATTATGGAATTGTTCCATTGTAACCATCATATCTCATATCTATTTTGTGGGTTAGTTGACTTTAAATGATTATACACGCTTTAATCACGTCTCACTTGTAATAAACAATATAATCAAAACTTGTAAGTTAATTTTAACTTACTTCTAATTGACGTATCGAAAGTAACCTTGGATTTTATTTGTATCAGTGTCCTCAGTACGGGTTCATTACGTTTCTTTAAAACAATCAATGTTTACGTTTCCCCCCTCATTGCAAAGTACATTGCAAGGTATGGCTGCAAACGTAAACGTGCAATGTATGGGCAATGGCAAACGTCAACAATTATTAGGGGCCATCCATAAACTACGGCACAGAAATTTCTCGACTTCTGACCTCTCCCCCGTCCTTGTCACACTTGTGAGATCCCCCCTTCCTACTATGGTATTACGTTTTGCAATTTTACGCATAGAAATCATGTAAATATTTGAAATGTGACGTCATGAAATTTAGGACCCCTCCCCGCCCTTGTCACGCTTCATTGACACCCTCCCCCCATTTATCGTGTCACGGTAATTATATTTGTAATGGTGTAATTTATAGATGCCTTTATCGACCGGGGAGGCACCACCGCCACATCTATTTCTAGCGTGAGGTGGAAGGGTGTGGTTGCCGGCGCACTTATACATGGAACGATTATCTTCGTCCTGTAGAGGCGCAACGCATCTGTGATCGACATTAAACAGAACTTCTGTTCTATATGAAGTTCCTTACAGATGTCTACGGGTGGCAGTGATCACTTACCATCAGGTCATGCTCGTTTCCTATTTTAATTTGATAAAACGTGATAAACTCGTACTAATGATCAATCACGGGTACTGATGACAATGCAATAATTTGGTGTGTCGGGACGGATTGGAAGCCAGGAGATTGACAGTTGTGTAATAAAAGCACGTAAAGTTTTAGCACCTTTAAACTAAATATATTTATTAATACAGAATACGCAAATGGATTACGATGGAAGTATTTCATAAATATCGTGTTAATGCACTTAGCAAATGACGAAGGTCAAGTTCAAATCGATTATGGATTATTAAAACAATATTTCACAACAACAACAAATAAAAAGTTCACATTGAAATATGATTGTCGCCAGCTACTTAAAACTAATTATATATAATTTACTTACATTCTTAGTAGGCACTTCAAGATTCTTATTCAAATTAACTAAAGACATCATTAATCGAATATGCTCATCTGATAGCTGAAAGAAACACCAATTAAGGATTGTTAAATCAAATTTTAATGAAATTAGCCTTAATAAGTCTTCATATTTTTATTAAACTTTACCTGCTTAAGGTCTAGGATATCACATTGCACGAGTTCAGTAGCTTGCTTCATTAAATATGTATAATGGTTTTCATATGGGTTGTACTTGAACAGAGTGCGTTCATTTTCGGTACCCAAGAAGTCTAATAAATGCATAGCATTTTGTGTGTTCCTGTATTAAATTAAAAATAGGTAAGTGTAATCTAGAATCAAAAATACAAAATTTTGTGCTATAAAACTTAGTAAAAAGTAGTAAAATAAATGATTGAAAATAATTTATTTATTTAAATCTCTTAGGGGTTGATTGTCCAAAAACGGTGAAAAGATGTTCCGTTATATAAAGCCACGCAGCCAGAAAACTAAGTTTAATTCTGATTAAATATAAAATAAAAGAAATACCAGCTTCTTATTGCTCCCATAGTTATAAGATACGAAGAATATATATACTGCAGTAATGAATCTGGACAGTATGAATATTTGGATGCGCGGTTGTTTTGAGAAAAGCCGAAGGGACAACGGCGTTTCGGATGCATCTCGCCTGTTGCAAGGTCAATATTGTACAGTTGCGGTATATTATGATCGTTCCATTCCAGGAACAAGTGATTTGGGAACACAATAAGTTCACAATTGGCTCCACATCGAGAGGCTACGGCTTGATATATAGTAGCCACCACTATTACATTTCCACAATTATTATCTATCACCTAAAAAAAAAACGAGTAAACGAAAATAAATTTGTTTTATTTAGATGTTGTTTTTAGAAACGATAATATTATATTCTACATAGCTTTTATTGTTGCATTAAAAAATCGCGATCTGTAGGTACTACAACCTGAACAATTCTGATAAGTATTTGTAATTTCCCTTGCTATCACGTAATGTATATGTAAAATTCTGATACTAACGGTAAGTGGTTACTACCGCCCATAGGCATCTGTAATCAACTCTAGGTAAGATCAAAGTCTCACCTAAGGTTATTCACAGATGCATTGCTACCCCTGAGGACTACGATGGAATGTCTCAGAAAAGTATGTCTCCCTTACCACACCCTTCAGACCAAACTACTACAGCGCATTACACTGCTGTTATGAGGCAGAAACTAGTGTGGCGGTGGTGCCTCCAGAGTCAAACCACAAATAGTTCTACCACCTTCATAATCCACATTAATATCATTCCCATTTTGTCTCAGTTTCTTTACCTCATTTTTCTTTTCCTTTTTCTAATCAAGATATAAGATAACAGTGTTTATAGCACTTACTTTGGAAATATTGAGGGTGTCCACGTCTGTAGCTGAAGTGAGAGCCATGCGCTTCTGCTTGTACAGAACATGAGATACAGCTAAAATAATTTGCTTTGCACTGCATTGCCTTTTTGGAGTCTTTTTATCGTTTTCCATCACTTTCCTCACCATATCAACGAGATTATTAATCTAATAAATTATGATAAATTAAAGAATATGGTTCAAGAAGGCATAACAATTGTAGTAGTAAAATAACCACTTCATTTTGGGATGTAATTACTGATTGTGAAAGTAGTAGATAGCAATAACAATAAGATGGGAGTTTTACTTGACACCAATTAACTTCAAAACTGGTATTTTGCACTACAATAGTAAAACATACCATAACTTTTTGAATAATACTGGCTTTAAAGAAACTTACCTACATACTAGTAAAAATTCTAATACACAAAAAACCCTTTAAGTTTCTTGCAACTGTTATGAATAATCCAATTTTCCTTAAGTAAACAACATCCATATTACCTTTTCATCCACTTCATCGTCCAAATATAAATTAGCTGGGTCAACCCACTGTAAGAAAAAGTTTATCACAACCTCTGGAGGTAAATCTTGCTCCATTTTTGACTTAACCCACTTAACAGCAAGATATGTATGAATAAATTGACGAAGTACTGCTTTTGAATAGTACATTTCAGTTAAAGTATATGGTCTGAAAATAAAAAATATTTGAATTGTAAATTATTAGTAATATATTTATGATCTAAATAAAAAAAAAAAATAGATTTGTTAGTAATTTCAAAAATTATACCCTTGTACTAAACAAAAATTGTGTACATACACTTATAATCAAAAACATTTTTTTAGTGTGTCTGTTTGTTTGATAAGGGTATTCCATGAAACATATGGACCAATTTTAATGGGTCTTAATTTGCCACACAGGCAATGATAAAAGAAGTAACTTAGGTTACTTTTAATTTAGTAACACGTAAAATCCGCACAAAAAAATTAAAACCCACATGCACGCAGCCATTGTCCCTGCTGATAATGCCAGTTACTACTAGTCCTCTTTGAAAAAATCTCATTTTATGGAAATTTTTGAAGATATAAAATTTTGATTATACATATTAGCAAGCACAGCTTGTTAAGGATAATTTGTATTTAAATAGAACACGGACAATCTTACTTGATGCATTCTTGCTTATCAATGAGTTTATTGCCTGTTTTAATAACATCCTGTAATATATATACGGCATAAAAAAAGTTCTTTTTTGTGGCAATGTTGAAAAAGTTCTTCACATTATCCATTGATCTTTCTGACACAGCCCTGAAAATTCAAGTGCCTTCATTGGACATGAGTTCAACAAAGTTTGTATCTTTTAAGATTGTTTTGTCCCATTTTAATACATACCAGTAATGTTTTGGTGACATAGCAATCAATTCAGCTTGAAGTTTTTGTTTAAGTTTTGCGTAAACTTTCATTTCATGCAACCAACTGCCACGATAGTATTCTTTAATAACTTTGGATATTATTGTTGGATACCTAAAAATAAACTTTTCATCACTAAGTTACAAATATTTAAAAAGACAAGGAAGTAGTCCTTTCTGTATATGAACAATTGAATTGAATACGTGCATTGTTCTATTATCTATATGTAACAATCTTTGTACACTTATAAGATTCTATTTTTAGGTACCATTAAGTACCAATATATTAAAAATGAAAAAAATCTAAATAAAGTTACTTTGCTTGTTTGCTAACATAATCATAAATTTATTTTCAGCACTTACGTAGTTTCACATTTGTGCTTCCAAAGATACGTATGATGTTTGACCATATAATTAAAATGTTTACAAGTTGCGCCGAAATTCAGGATTTCACGAGGACTGTTGTTGTGTAATATCAATACAATAATTTCGTCGGGCAAACAGTTTATGCTAATCCCATTTTGTACTCCTTGCACATCCATTTTCAAGCACGCACTTTAATTATTCAGATTAATAAATAATGAAGATAGAAAAACACATATCTCATAACACATCTGTCAAAATAATTGATTTCATTCAGTGTATCTGTCACTATATTTTTTTTTGTTTTATGCGATGGCTTCTCGGTCTTGTGACCGTTCTGCCAATAACTAATTTAGTTTAAAATGAACATAAACTGATAAATTCTAATTATGAATAATAAATAATAAAGATTGACAAGTTTGAACAAGGATATTTATCTATCCTTTCCCAATCTCACATGATCCGTCCAAGGTAGTTTGGTAAAGGATAGATAAATAGGAAAGGAACATTAATATTAATACTATAGGTTAATATGGCTTATGGTTAAATAAGCTCAGATTGAATGTATTTGCGGATTATCAAATGCAAAGAGGAAAAGCAACACGGAAAGAAATCATTGCTCCCGCGGAAACTGGTATCCATGACGAATTTTCCCTATCGTGATTCGCTAAGGCAATTCGACGAACCTTGCGCAAGGCGACTAAATCATGAGACTTGAGAGACCTTCTTTGTAAATATAGAATATTTATAAATAGATTTAAAGAAAGAAATAACTGTAAATTTGT
>DWTU01001823.1:0-12494 GCA_018251515.1 Cecropterus confusis | reverse complement strand
AAGCCACTTTTGAAATCCCAAAGTAATTATCCTAAACTTCACTACCTATAAACTATTAAATCAGATTTATTTAAGATTTATATTCATGACACCTTGTACAGGAGTTGTGCGGACAGAAATGATTAATTTTAAGACAAACAATATCTAAATACGTAATTATGAGATCTAGTTTACTGAACATATAACAGAAATTATGCTTTATCTTTGAGTTATTGATTTAATGGAAACTAATTTACTCTGTCGGTAGGTAGTCCAGTGAAAAAAAAAACCGTGAAATATTTGACAATTTGACGATCAAGAAAAAGTTATAACACATATTCACCATTCAAATATTACCTTTTTAAAGAAAATTATCACAAAATAATTTAAGTTGTTTTTTAAACATAATTACGTAACTAAATTAGTTACAGACACCTATAACTACATAAGTAGACAAAATAATGTATACAAGTTGTGAACAGTCTTACGAGTACCCGAGGGCCACAAAACATACCCTTCAAGCATCAGCGTTGAGCGTTACAACAGTTAAATGTATGTGCTCGATCTTATGAAAGTTAGCTGCAAATTGTAGAAATTCGCCTAAATCCGCCCAACGCTGACGTTTGCAACACTTACTGTATGTTTCGTGGCTTAAGACAGCTCTTGGCATTGGCATCGGCTGCTATCGCTTGTGCGACAGTAATAGGCCACGAAACATTCTCTCGGCACTAGGCCTATCCAAAATAAAGACATATAATTTTTTTAGTTTTTGTAACGCTATCTATCGTCAAATCCGAAAAACAATCGATATTTTTATCTAAATGCTAAATGGTCAATTGAGACTCTGGATACTAATCAAATAAAGACGGATAGTTCCAGCTTACCAGACAGTTGTAATATAATTAAATTTTCATTCAATTAAGTTTTTCGTCCGGTGGCACTTACAAAAAACTTTACGATGAAAAATTTCTGGGACTGGCAAAGTTTCTGAAGTGCATGATATTAAAAAGAAATGCCATTGAAATTGGTTGGTGGATTCGGGTGAAGTTTTCCCATAACATGCAAATGGGGGAAGTTCTGGCTAATTGGCGCGACACAGCCGCCGCCACGCCGACCGACAGTTAATTAAATCTTAGCCGATACTCATAATATCTACCTACATAGGTTAGATTACCTATTTATAGGAATACTTTTTTATAATAAATCTTTCCATGTTATAGTAATGTTAGAAGAAGTCCATGTTTAGAAGGTGGTAGAACTCTTTATGTTTCGACTCCGGAAGCACCATCGTCACACCTATTTGTACCTTATAACAGCAGCGTTATGCGCTGTTGTGCTGGTTTGCTGGGTGTGGTAAGTGAGACATACTTTTCCGAGGCATTCCATCTTAGTCCTCAGGGGTAGCAACGCTTCTGTGGCTAACCTTAGATGAGACTTTGATCTTACCCTGAACCCTAGGGTTGATTATAGATGTCCATAGACGGCAGTGGCCACTTACCATCAGGTAGACTGCATGCTCGTTAGCTGCTTCCATACTATAAGAAAAAAGTGGCCACTATCGCTCATGGACATCTGTAATCAACCCCAGATAAGACCAGAGTCTTCCCTGCGGTTGGCCACAGATACGTCGCTACCCCGGAAGACTTAGTTGAAGAGCCTTGGATAAGTAGCCCTTACTCGTACTGCACCCGTCAGACCAGAACTCAGCAACGCATATACTGCTGTTATAGGCAGAAATAGGTGTGACGGCGGTGCCTCTAGAGTCGAATCACAAAGGGTTCTACCACTTTCAAACTACACTTAATATCTAATGCCGAAAACTTTGCGAATACATACACTAACTATACATACTTGAATTCTTTGAATTGCAGCAGATGTGTCGAAAAAAAAAATAGATGAGTTGTCGCATGTCGCCTTCACATTTAACAAACTTCATCCTACTTGGATACCTATACAAAAAACTTATTTTTTCGATAAAAAATATGTATTTCCTTGATAGTGTACGAGTAATAAAGTTATTACTAAATTTGACCTAAATATAGTAAAAGTCTTGCTTTTTTAAATTAATTTCTAAGTAACTTTTACATTAAATACTTATATATGCATAATTTTTATGTAAATTGGGTTTTCGTTCACGTAAGTTATAATTATATTGATCACTATTTATGACACTGCATTGTAATTATAATGAAATTAATTTTGTAAGACTCCGTTCATAATGCGCCTGAAATAATACGAAAACAAATTCATCCAGTACAAATTTTAGGAGTAACTTCTTCGTAACATAACGTTAAAATAGAATTAAGGCTTCAAAGCAGAAATATTATTTTTGATTTTATATTTCATTTCGCATTCCTAAATTATGTTCCATATTTCGTTTGGATAATTATTTGCTTACTTAATTTTATTATAAGCCAGTATAATTATACAAATGTACTCTGTGTTGTACGCATTAAGATTGTTTTATTGATTTTCGGTTAGTTACTGTGTGGAACGAAACGTAAGCCACGTTTAGAAACCACATTTTCAATATATTTCCCACCTTTCAAAATTGTGTTGCTATAGTCATAAAAAATAACGAAATAGTTAAAAAGACTAAATATAACAACGTGTTAACAAAAATGTTGATTTATTATTGTAATAATTTCCATGCTTACTTTGAATTTGACAATGACATGAAGGATTCGGGTCCGATGTTGCGCACATATGACGCACGCAGTTTTCGAACGAACAAACGTCAAGTCGTACTTGCGTGTGCTTACAGTCGTGAATTTTGGAGATTTTTATTTAGTTTAATTTAAATTCTAGTCTTTGCCGTGAAGTGCAGTGATGGCTGGGAAGCTGACACAGTTCGAAACTCCCAGTTCCGCTAGCTCAGATAGGTAAATCGTCTGCGCTAACCTAAATTAATGTTTGTTTGCACAGCTGTCTAGCATCAACAAAATTTGCGAATCTTTCAATGCGAGCTTGACCATGAACGCGTCGATGCAGTGTTCAATAGTGCGGTTCAGTGCAGCGCTGGAATAACTCGGAGTGCGCTTTATCCCGCCGCCATCCAAAATCATAACCTATGCAACGCATTGTGATTTATTTTTAGACATTTATTTAGTACATTGGCAGCTTGCTTCCCGCTGTAAGATCGCGCCGTGAATCAGACACGTGCTCGGGGCCGACCGCCTCCGAAACGAGACCGTATCGCATGAGAAAGTTCAAAATTCTAGAAGAAATGGAACAAGGTTCATTGATCTTCGCGAACCCGTAAGATATTTGATGGATTACATTTTAGATAATCGTCGTGTCTAGTTTGCGACTTTATTTTCGCTTCTGTACTGTGCGACGCTGCATTTACTCTATGATTTGCGTAAATATTACATGCTTTTTGTACAATGCCAGTTTAGTTTCTTATGAGCGTCGTTTTTCGCACTATGTTCAAATATCTCTACCACAGACAAATAACAAACTAAGCACAAAACAAACATCTACATACAACAAAATATATTTAAAATGACCTTGAAAGTGACGTGAAAATGAAACAATATGTAAACTGTTTCCTCATATCACTAAAATAGATAACATCAAAGTTTGATAACACAAACACTACCTTGTCATGCCGATGTGTAGAGTAAACAAACAGGTGACAAAAGCAAACAGTGTGTGTGCATTCCAAATTTAATGGTGATTTGTCTCTGTAATCTGCAGTGTACAATCTTTAATTGATTGTAATCATTTGTTTTATTTTATGCATTTAAAAAGTGATTAATCAGTGATGGTAATGATCCCCATATACCATGATAAATAATAATGTGTACAGATTAAAGGGTAAAATCTTAAAGTCAGAAGACTTAGTGAAGTCGTCTTGATCGACATACCAGTCTACTGTGCAAATTATTCTTTGAACCCCTGCCAGACATTTCCCACTTTTCAAAATTATGTTGCTATAGTTGCAAAAAATAATAATATAATCAAAAATATGTACATAAAAATGTCTCTCTTCTGAAAATCTTCTTTGTGTAAATTCTTTGAACCCCTGCCAGACAAATTGGTTTCAATCCCTGCTTAAAATTCTATTGATACAAAGAGATTTTCTGTCCCTTTCAATGCAAAACTAGGGCACTGCCAGCAGTGCCAAGGCATAGGGCATAATCCCTGGAGTAGTGCAGAAATGACTAGGAGAGAACCATAAAACTCCAAGGGTGCACTTATAAAAACTTGTACAGGTTGCATATAAAGCTTGTTATGGTACTGCTAGACCTCTGGTGTAGTAATGATGTGGTTATATTATACTGCTTGATCTCACTAAGTGGAACCACTTATGAAAACTTAAGGTTAACATGTATTATTAAAATTATGATGTTTGTCGTCATAACAACTGTTAAATATATTATAATATTGATATAGCTACTAGCAGACCCATGCCCACTTTGTTGGGCGTTAAGAACATTTTTGGTGTGGTTCTTAGTACTAAATGAAAGGGTTTATTACCCAACCGAGAGTTATGTTTTTAGTGCCTATGTATGACCATATGTATCTATTTGCATGCCAATGCAAATGTCATCTATTAGAATTATATGGAGCTAACAGATTTTGATTTGCAGATAATACACAAATAATTGGCAATAAAATAATATTGCAACTATAAATGAAGATATAAGGCTATCCTACCTTTCAAGAAATTGGTTCAGTAGTTTAGGAGTCCATAGCGGACAAATATCTTTCAGGTTGGATCAAACTGCACATGGTCTACAAATTTGATTCAAATCGGTTCAGTACTTTAGGAATTTATCACGGACAAACAATGTGACATGTAATTAATATAAATTAAGATGAAAGCCATAGATTCTTTGAATTTGCACTTCCAAGAGAACAAATTTCTGACTGTCAAAAAAATAGTATCTGAAATATCTAAGTGGACTTTCATTTAAATTTTTACTAAATTTAACACCAAAATCTATATCCACCAACTCCATTAGACTTGTTTGCACGAAGCCGAGAGCACTCCGCAATTCTGAGCCATTGTATATTTGGGCTTATCTCTTGTTCAACATTGTCTACACACATTTATAATGGCATTTTTATGTAACATCAGAAGGATTAAGTAAACAAAACAATGTCATTCAATTATCATACAGCAATATAAGTGCGGGATGTATAACACGTATTCAACGATAATAAATGTTTTTAAAATAACACTCGTGCAGTTGTGTCCACAATGCAACCTTCAAACAATGATACTGGAAAATTCTGTATGTAGATAGTCAGTAATTCTCTTTTTAAGGTCACACTGTGACCGTCACAGTTAATTGGTTTTTTTGGAGAACAGAAAAATGTGTTTTTCTCAAGATTTAAATGTTTCCGGTCCTTGAATATACAAGTCTTCTTCAGTGACATTCTTTGTGTAAGTGATTTTAATTCCTCTACTTTATCTAGAATACATATGAGCAGTGATAGCCGAATGGTTGTAACTCGGCCTCTCAATTGAGGGTTCCGAGGTTCGAATCTCAGGCACACACCAAAGATTTTTCTAAAATTATGTGCGTATTAGAAGTTAATTATCACTGCTTTACATTGAAGGAAAACATACAAAACCTACATACCTGAATTCTTTAAAAAAAAAGGTCTCAAGGGTGTGTGAAATCTAACAATTTGCACTAGGCCAGTGCGGTGGACTATGGCCTGAAACTCTCTCAATCTGAGAGAAGACCCGTGCCCAGCGGTGGGACAATAATGGGTTGTATAAATATATATCTCTTGACTGCAACGTATGATGGTGGTAAAATCGTAGAATTCATAGTTCAACCAGAGGCACCACAACTACACCTATTTCTACCTAAAAACTGTTAGATGCTACTATCTTCAGGTGTATTGCTTCTATAAGATAACAATAATTCCTTTTTCCTCAAGTATTAAATGGGCGACCACAAGTATATAATGTATATAATCAATACTAGATAAGACTAATCTTATTAGGCATCTCTAAAATCTTGCCTGAGATTGGCTACAGATGTTTGATTCAACCGAGGACAAAGTTAAAACTCCTCAAATACTCAGATATACTGTTATCTATTCCTCATATTCTCATTTGAAGATATCTCCACACTCTTCAAACTAGATCACAGCAGAGCCTCACACTGCTGTTATTAGGCAGAAATAGATGTGTTGGAGGCACTACCCTCCAGAATCGAACCAAAACGAATTCTAAACCTTGACTAGATTATTTTTGGCATGCATTGAACAGATACTAAAGAAATTTATCTATTGTCCCAACAACCCTGTACATTCAATGGCTCCGTTATCACAGTTTATCAACTGGGAGCTTTCCTACACAAAGGGCTTTGAATTTATTATCATGTATTAATTAATCAACCTTGTTTACATTTCTGCTCCGATATTTTGTTTATGACACTATTAAATTGATAATTTAACATTAAACAATTGCATTGATTGACACTTTTGATTCACATTTAGTAGTTTTGGTATCGCAATATAAAACACGCACAGAAGTACAAAAATATATAAATAACAATCTATTATTATTATGATTCTCAGTGCTGTAAACTTTTTTTTTTGCAAATTTATGCTATATATAAAAACGCCATCATTTTTTTTTTATTTTAAATATGGATAGACTTATTAATATTACATTTTGGTAATAACTTGGCGGATCCATTTTAATATGTAATGGATACTCTAAATGCGCCGTTTATAATTTCGTTCTTACCAATTTTTCGCCCAATGGCGAAATTGCGATGACGGGCAGAAACGGTTAACAACACTAGCCGTAAATTAATCTCTCCACGCTATGTCTAGTTCCTTTTCCTTTTTTTGGTTCCATACTATGATATTTTACTAATATTATAATCGCGAAATATTCTGAGAATATATAAATGTTTGTTACTATTTCTAGCAAAAACTACTAGTCGGATTTCGCTCAAATTTGGCACACAGTTTATGACTTACATTACACATGAGATACTGATTACGGTGGTAAACGTGACCGAAGCGGGCGGAACCACGGGAAAATGCTAGTAATTTATAAATTTACGTACTAAAACTGATCAATTCCATTCCATAATATTAGTCGAAAGTTATATATACTCTTGCTGACAGACTTTTCATCCCCGTGTTCGGTCTATTGCTGGTATAACAATAGGCTTGCGTCCACTAAGACGAAATCGGATAGACCGTGTGAATTAACTTTTTGACTAATGTTACACCAAAATTTGTTAATTAGATTCAAATGCAGTTCTTTTACATTACAACAAAAAATATAGCTATTAAAACGGTGTGACAAAAACTCGCAAGTCGAATCTGACCTTATTTCGAACTCGTCCCCACGTTTTTAAACATGGCCATTGTTCATTATGCCAAGGATTGCCTGTTTCTTGTTTTGACTTTTATGCTGAAGTTATGTAACCCACTTAATAAAACAATTTACACAAGAATAGGACGTTATATAAGCTTTCATAATGGATTGGCTATCTAACTTCATTCAACTAATCTTTGGTACTTTATAAATCAGTGTAACAAACTAATGGATGTAAGTCCATATTTATAAAATAAAAGTAAGTTCAGCGTGTCATTACCTCCATATATTTTCAAAAAAGACGGATTGGAGGACCGACAATCAGTAATAATACACATATCTATTTACTGTTATAAAAAAAATATCTGTCTGTGTGTCATCAAACTGAAATTACTGAATTTAATTTAAAATAAAAACATATTTATAGTCCGTATCGTGAGGTAACATTTATTTTATTAAAATCCATGTACTCTATGAAAATTTGCGAGTGAATCCGCGGGCGTCTCTTGTTCGCTTAATTAAAATAAGGACTGACCGTCACCATGCATATTTTAAATCTATGGGTTATGAAACTTTTTGGTTATGAAACATCACCTCACTTATATATGAGGCAACCATTTAGTCCTCGGGAGTAGCAACACATATTTGTTCGTCTTCATGTAGAAACCCTGGTCTATATGAATTTGATTACGAATGTCTATGGGCGGCTGTCACCACTTGCCATCAGGTGGACTGCATGTTTGTTTGCTACTTCAGCTTGACCAAAAAATAGGTACAGAAATTCAGCCGAGAAAGCTAAATTAGAGAAAAATGCTCGTGTTATATATAATGTGGAATAATATATAGGGCAGTTTTATCTTTCACATATGACTTGGTGGTTACTGCTGTGCCTTGGTGGTCGTAGTGATGGGCTAATGGGTTTGCTGGTCAGGCAAAACATATACTAGAGAATGGGAATCCTGAAGTAGATACCTGAAATTATCATAGGTGCATTTTTTTACAAGCTAGAAGTAATGTCATCCTTTTAAATCATAGATGCAGATGTTTTCTTAGTAAAAGTAGGTACCGGCCACTTTCTTATGTGTCACTTTTAGGCCCCAGAACTGGGGAAACCTTGGAGCAACATTGCCTCTCCGCTCGTATGCAGATTAGTTGGGGAAAGCCATAACATATTTAACTCCAAAGAATCAACAAATCGAACAATTGAATGACTCAGAAAGTATTTCATTTGCGATATTTCATTATTAATTACTTTTAATATAATTACTTAGGTTATCAATTGACCCGTATTTTAGCATTGGCTATGGAAATAAGAATTTTCTAAGTGGCGAAGAGATATATCATACAGGTATTGGGCCCTTAAATATCTTCTTTCAAGTCACTGTGACAAAAATACCTAATATTAAGGTTTACATTCATAACGAATATAAAAATAAGTTATCGTACCAACACGTTGGTCATTAAGTTTTATCAATATTTTAATGCACACTATATGCAGTATGAAATATATTTAGCGACTGTAATAGGTACTAAATTGTTTGACCTTATTTCACAATTGGCGGAAATGCTGTTAGTCACGACTTAAAGTGAAGGATTTCTTACAGATAGAATTAGTTTTAGCAGCGTCACTTATGTATAATTAACTTTTATTATTTATTATTTTATTCGGTTATTGAAATACGGACACTAAATTTAAATAAAAAACCGGTTAAGTGCGGAGTCGGAATAGGCCATTTTTAAATTGTGCTAAAAAACTAAAAAGGTAATAAAACTTATTTCTGGAAAAGACCTAGTTTTATGATTTGTTGCTAAAATGTCTTGGTATGATAATACTGATAAAGATTTTTTTCTCACACTGCTTTTTTTCTGATAAATATCTTGAACCAGTTCTAGCTGAAATACAGCATTCTGAAAAATTACTAAAAATTCGGAAAAATTCTTGATCATTTAATTTTTGTTACTTTTCGCCTGATTTATGAAAATATTGAAAATAAGATAAAAATTCTTACAGGAAAGTGTTTTTTTATTGATGTCAATAATAAGCTCGTCATTAGCTATAATATCATAAATAAAAAGAAATCGGTTGACGAACAAAACAAGAAAACGTTCTTAATGTTTTGTTTATAAATCATATTATTGTCCGACCGAAACACCCGCTTTGGCCGCCTTTGACAAAAAAAAATCAACTTTGGCAAAACTTTCACTTCGGCCAAGATGGCCCAAAGTTCTGGCCGAAATCGAAGGTCCTTTCTTGACAAGGATAATTATTCTTGACAAGGATAATTATGCAAAATAATTTTAATCAGCTTTACAAGTTGTTTAAATTTAATCAGTATAAACCTTTGATAGAAATGATTTCAAGTCCTAATATCGTTAAATGAATATTCACTTTCAGCCAATTTCTACCTGAATGACTTCAATGGTTTAAACATTCGGCTTCAGTCGAAGGTCGTTAACAAAACCGAAAAATAGACTTCAGCTAAAAATCAACCTAGTATCGGACAGTACTGTTTATATGACTAGATTTCGCCTGTTGTTAAAAAAAAATCTTGATGTCATTTTCACAATTTTTTTTTTGTTATTGACACCCAAACACAAAAAAAAGAAGAAAACTGGTTGACAAACAAAAGCTAAAAAAAATTGTTATTACTAACTGTTTTGTCTTAGCCAATTTATATAATTTTTAATTTACAAACTATTAATGATACATACGTAAAAAGATAAGCAACATTTTGTTGTTGCTTATCTTAGCCCTTTCCTGCAGTCAAGTAAAAACGTGTTACGTGGGTACATGTTTTGGTATCTTATTCCAGAAAACTATAGTTATTTTGAAAAAACGGACAGACCTTCAGTGTGATTTATTGATCGATACCGTATGAGTAAGTTCGTGTTGAGAAACTGAATGAGGTAGGAATCTGGCACGTTATCAAAATGTGAGTAAACTTCCATTCACTGTGGAGAATTAGTCTTTATGGGAATTCTTAGAAACGTGATAATTCACATTTAAATCGAAACAGAAACAATGGGTGATTAGTTACTTCTAGTTGTATATATTTTAATAGTTATACAATCGAGGCAGTGCAATCTCTTGGACATTATACGTGGTTTGGTATGAACGGTTTTTTTTCATTTTTAAGCTAGTACCGTGTTCATTTTCTATCTTACATGTAACTCATGTAAGTTCCATCCAAATCAGTTAAACAGTTTCCGAAATTTGCCCAAACATGGAAACAAAAAAAATGTATGCTGTTAATTGTTTTTTTTATACGTGCAAATAAACTTTAAGGCAAACGAAACTGCTGTTAACATACAAACTGTACAATTTCCTCCCATTGCATCTATATTTTATGACATTTATTATTAATGTTGGTAAAGTCCTGTGTTATTCGACTCCGAAGGCTCCACCGCCAAACTTATTACGGCCTAATTACAGCAGTGTTAGGCACTGCTGTACTCTGGTTTGTAGAACGTGGTAAGGGAGACATATCTGAATAGTTGCAACTTGGTCCTCAGGGATAATAATGTATTTGTAGCCAACCTAGCTTTTATAGCTTATGAAGGTGGTAGAACTCTTTGTGGTTCGTCTCCGGCACCACCGCCACATCTATTTCTGCCGAGTTATAGCAGCTATGCTGCTATTTATAACAGCAGTTATGCGCTGTTGTGTTTTGGTCTGAAGGGTGTGGTAAGGGAGACATACTTTTCTGTGGCATTCCATCTTAGTCCTCAGGGGTAGCAACTCATCTGTGGTTAACCTTAGGTGAGATTTGATCTTACCTATCGTTAATTACAGATGTCCATGGGCGGCAGTAACCACTTACCATCAAGTGGGCTTCATGCCCGTTTGCTACTTCCATATTATAAAAAAACCTCAGGTAAGGTTTTAATCTGACCTGGGGCTAATGTCAAAATGATGACCATGAGCGACAGTGTTCACATACCATCAGACGGGCTGCATACTCGTTTGCTAATATTTAAAAAAAGTCAAACTGCGGGCTCGTGACTAGTGTAAGGATAGCGTAAATTACAACTATGGTATTTGAGGGTAGCAAGGGGAGTCCCTTTCTTGCCGCTAATACCTTAAGCGTGATAAACTCAGCTCTTCAAACGAACTAACATAGGTATTAGTCACACACTTGAAAGCAATATATCGATAAATGACGAAGGAGTGGGATATAATGAATAGTACATATTATTATATTAATAGGCCGATCCTGAACCTAATTCCACCGCCATTTTATGGCGAATCTCGTGATGTCTTTACTACTGTGATCCTGTAAAACATTCTTGTAGTGTAAAATTTGAAGTTATATTTTTTGAAACGAGGTGGAAATAGCAAAAAAGTAAGTAATTTTTCGTAGAATACGACTCCTTCCGAAGCCACTCACAAATGCGTTGTCAATCCTATGGACCAGGGCCTGCCCTATCGTAGGGTGAACGGAGCGAACGCTGCAGGCACCAAATCCTCGAGAGCTCCTGGGCAGTGAATAAAATGTTTCCTCTTCCTTTTCAATATGTTGGTTTGACTCGAAAATTAGACAAACTTAAGGTATATGCACTGGGACTGGGACTAAAAAGACAAGCAAGCGGGCGCCATAATTGAATCTCCTTTTATCCTGAAACTTACCTCAGAACAGCACTCCTGAGGAGTCGTTTCATGATATGTAGGTTAACCGGCATCCACACCCAACGAAACAGGTTTTCCCTTTCGTTGGAAGGGTGTGCTCTTCGCGGTAGAAAAAATGTGTAGCGATGGTAACTCCCTGGTTGAACCATACGGTCCGACTACCTCTCAGATTCTTCAAGTATAAAGTGACCTAACCAGCCCATTATTCATAGTGACACAGAGCTGGCCCTGGAGTTGAGCGAGCAGGTGTTTGTCGACGATGATGACTACTCCCGCGCCCCGGCGTCGCCCACCACCGTGCCAAATGTCCGGCCGTACAGGCCGCCGTCCACAGGTGAGTCTAGTAGCATCCTCTAGTAGCTGCAAGCCTGTTCATATCCGACTGCGTCAGACGAGTAATGGTTTAGTTCTAGTGTATGTATATAAGTCCAATGCTTTGATAAGCTTTGCAGGCTCAACGTCTTGACGGAAATTGTCATATGATGTGTCTTTGAAATCTTTGTCAAAGTTTTATGCAAATTATACCCCTGGCTGGATTGAATGTTAACACGACACAAAAAGGCTAATTTTACGGAAGAGCCAGGT
>DWTU01001822.1:0-12495 GCA_018251515.1 Cecropterus confusis | reverse complement strand
GGTCCCGGGTTCGATCCCCGGCCAGGCAGACATCTGAATGATGAGTTTAGATTTCTGTTCTGGGTCTGGGTGTTTGTTGTGTCTTTGTGTGTCCATGGCACGCACGACACAGGAGAAAATCCTAGTGTGGGGCTATGAGTGTAGAAAGCGTTTATTTTTTTTTTATTTTATTTGTGAGCCAAATTTCAAAATCCGATCAGTAGATTTTGGATAAAGGGGTAACAAGCATCTTGACGACCCACGTGGTGGAGCGGTCACCACACCGGTCTGATACGCAGTGGATCCCGGGTTCGATCGGCCGATAGACATCTGAATGATGAATTTAGATTTCTGTTCTGGGTTTGTGTTTATGTATTCGTCTTTGTATGTCCATGGCACCCACGTCACAGGAGAAAATACTCTGGGGCTATGAGTGTAAAAAGCGTTTGACTATGACTGCCGCTTGCCTCTATAATATGAAGTAATAATGATAATGAGTTTGGTAATGTACTGATGAAACTAATTAACCCACTGCTTGTTTAGGTCACGGCGTTAGAATATATGACATCGTTTAATTTCAGTATCAATTTTCATGCAATAATATAATCGGCCAAGTGCGAGTCAGACGTACACGAAGTGTTCCGTACCATTATCGATAAAAAACAGCACAAGAATCACGTTTGTTGTATGGCATCTCCCCTTAAATAATATTTATTTATTTTTAACCGACTTCAAAAAAGGAGGAGGTTCTCAATTACCCGGTTTTTTTGTATAATTGAACCTTCGATACTTTCGACTGGGTGAACCAATTTTGACATTTTTCTTTTATTTGAAGTTCTATTTTAATTTGGTTCAATTCTAAGAAAGGCATCCATGAGAAAACCGCATAAGTCTTAAATTTGCATTTAGTGTGTGCGCGACAAATAGACGAATAACTCCGCTTCTATCGATTCGATTCTCATGAAACTTTAAATGATCATTAGGTATCTAAGATGAAATAATGTAATGAAAAATGTGACCTTCTACTCCTCGATCCAGATGATGCAGGGGTACTTCAAACCTAGACCATAGAAGCTGGCCATTTGGTGCTTACGTATATGCAGTAAGATTACTATACAGAGATATAAGATGAAAGTTTTGACCTCCAACACCTCAAACCTGATGATGCAGGGTAACAAAAAAATAGAAACTAACTTCTATGGCACAAAAAAGCAAAAAAATATAATAAATATATGTTGGTTTCTTTCATACACAGTACACATAGTACTGAAGTCAGCGCTCATATATTATACTTCTAGGACATAGATTCGTCGTTGTAATCTAACAAATTATGTTGAGCGCCGACTTCGGGGCTGTGTACTGCCACATCTATTTCTAGCGTGAAGCAGTTCTTGCGCTTCGGTGGAAGGGTGTGGTTGCCGGTGCACTTATATGTAAATGTGGTGACCATCTGAGACCTCGGCAGCAGCATCTGTGATCGACTTCAGATAGAATCCCAGTTCTATATGAAGTTGCTTACAAATGTCCATGGGCGGCAGTAATCACCATCAAGCGGACTCAATGCTCATTTGGTACTTTAATATAAATTTACAGGAATAAGTCAGTCTATTTTAAATGACTTTAAATGTAAGTAGAAATTAAAAGAAATAACATTTTTTGAGTTAATACCCACAACCCAAAATAATATATTAATGAAATGTCCATGACAAACATTTTTCCTTTGGGACCCATTAAAAATTGTGAAGTTACTTTTTTGTACTTAGGCTTCTTGTTAAGTACTTTTGAAGTTGTTTTGTTGGACTTGACAATTTGAGAATGTTGAAGGTGACTTGCTATTATATTTTTTACGGAAATTACAATTTTTGTGATAATATTTGTTTCCTGGTCTTTGAGTCAAACTTTTTTGTTCTTATTGACACATTACGGTAAAGAAATAACTTTAAATGAAAGGAAATTTTTAGACATTCTTCAAATTATTGTTTTTTTTTTTACAATATTTAAGTGGCTAACAATATTTACCTGAAGTCCTCAAAGACACCGCGCTACCTAGCCAAAACGTGTCTTAAAAATTCGTACATGGGGAATCCATTATTATTATTATCAGATTCATGTCCCACTTATAGACATCAATTTTAAATTGTTCAGAGAGGTGTGTGGTTGAGATGCGAAAATCAGACCTTTCGATTGAGAGAAAGGGCGAGTTTTAACCATTAGCTAATCAGTGCTCATCACGAGCAAACTCATACATGAGGTATGTATGTATGTCACTCGTTAACTCTTTCGCAAAAACTAGTGATTGGAATTTGGATGAAATTTGGCACACAGGTAGTTTATGACTTGCTACATGACCCAAACGAGAGAGAAAAGAGAAAAGAGAGAACAGAGAGAGAAAAACCTAGTAATGGAACAAATTAATGATTTATTTCCATTTATACCTGATTTTTCAAATTAAATATATTTCATTGAAATACCTAGAATAGTTTTGCATGAAACTTGGACTAACAAACAACAGCATCATAGATGAATATTGAACAGATAAGCTTCATAAAGTGAATGAATAACTTCCGACTACAACTTTTAAACAAATGAGGGAACAGCGCACCGCTTTACGCCCAATTAGCGGGCGCTACAAAGCGCTTTGTGCTGAATTACCCATTTCCACACGTCACATACATTTTGCACGAAACATTATTATCATTTTTGTTTGAAATGACAATGCAATGTGCCTACATTTTCTTTCCCGTGCACCCTACATTCATTTACAATTTTGAAACTTATTTCCTAGTGCGTAAAAGCTCTGGTGCTTTCGAACCGGATAACCACATGTTGACTGGACGGCCCTTTGACACGCAATTAGTCGCTGCGAGCTTTGTGAAGCTTTGTGAAGCTTTGTCGCTGTAATTTTAACTTTCATTTGCACACAGTTTTTATATGGAATCGCCAAGTGTGCTAGTTGGCTTATCAAATATTTAATGGAATATATAATTTACCTGAATGCAGGAGTATAGTTGCGTTGTTATGCCTCAGACCTTCACTTCAGACCAAAATGGGAAGACAGTGCCTTGTGCGTTTGAATTGAAACCTAACTTAGACTTAGAAGGGGGTAGAAGCTTTTGTAGTTTCACTTCGGACACACCACCGCTACACATGTTTCTGCCTTATATCAGTAAAGTTAGACGATGCTGTGTTCTGGTTTCAAAGGTGTTGCAACAAGGGAGACCTGCTTATCCGAGACGTACTAACTTAGTCCTTAGGGTACCAACGCACCTGTGGCCAACAAGCAAAACTTTGGTCTTATCTGGGATTGATTACAGATGTTCAAGGACGACAGTGAATATTTACCACCCATTGGGATGCATGCTTATGCGTGCAAGAATAAACGTGTAGTCCACCTGATGGTAAGTGGTTACTGCCGCCCATCTGTAAGCAACTTCATATAGAACAGGAGTTCATTCTGAAGACGATCACAGATGCGTTGTTACTCTTGAGGACTGAGATGATCGCCTCATATATAAGTGAGCCGGCAACCACACCCTCCAACGAAACGCAAGAACTGCTTGACGCTAGAAACAGGTGTTTCGGTGGTACCTCCTCGGTCAAACTACACTGGTTCTACCACCTGGATAATTTGCCATTTGTTTTTTGTGTTTTGGATGTTTTGGATTCGTTTGCCATTTCGACGTTATACAAACATTGCTGATGCAATAATGTCATGGCTTAATCAGCACCGCTCTCAGCACATTATTGTACTGGACGTGTAGGGCTCAGTAAGCCCGCTTATTGTAAGCAACATATTGCCCCGGACTGACATCGCCCGACGCTCCTGTTCTTTATCACTGTTATCATCGAGACGCTCAGTGACAATGTGGCCGAGATACCTAAACTCAGCTACATGCTTTAGAGGAGCCCACATAGTTGTATAACTGGTTTAACCAATTTTTAATAATAAAAAAAAACTGAATATAAAACTGAAAAATTTGCTATAAATCTACATTTTGTGAATTTTATTTTAAGTTATTTTGCAAATCACATACCAGTTGAAATCATCGATTCGTAAAACCCCACGTAACATGTTATGGGGTTTGATCCGGACATCGTTGCTTTATGCGGGTTATGAGTTCGATTTCCGCTTCGCGAAATTTACGGAGAACTTCTGTTTGGGGTTCATTACACATTCATTTTTATGTGGATTGTGCACTTAACCGTTATTGCCTGGGGTGCTTAAGAAACTGTTTTGATTCGTCATCGAAAAAATAGTAAAAAAATATTAAACTTGTTTTTAAAATGAATTAAATCCAAGAAAAAAATAAATTTATTTTACGAAAATAAAACACAGCTAAGTAAATAAAATAACAAAAACAGGTACATGAAACGGCATAATATGGAAAAGGTTTAAGTTTCAGCATATATTCTACAAAGGGCTGAAATCGCATTGTAACAGCAAAATTACAAACAAACTAATGATATCGAGTAATTATGCGTCAAACTTAAAACTTCACTAATTTCGTCAGGGATCATAAATATTAACTCTTACGTTTAGCGAATACGCTACGATTACCAAATTATATACGTTTATACATTTTAATATCGGCGAAACTTATGTGACCACGATCAATGTTAAAATACCGGCAAAAAGAAATTTAAAAACCACATATCGTGAATACCCGTAACATTTATAATGTACTAACTAGCTGACCCGGCAAACTTCGTAGCACAAATTAATAATGTGTAAAAATTCGATAGCTAAAAGTTACTCTATGGCAAGGAGACATTGAGAAAACAACCCATGCGACTGTCCAGTAGTTTCTGCGTGGTTCGCCGGACAATAGACAGACAAATATTTCAAATAAATTATAGCCTATATGTTGCCGAGGACTAATAGCTTTATAACAAAAAAGTTTCATCAAAATCCGTCCATTAGTTCTTGAGGTAAAGCCGCACAACAGACAAACAGACATTCAAAATGTTTTTTTTTTGGCTTATGTTACTTGTATAAAGTCCCCTAGGGCTATTTTTTTTAGTTTTTATTCAATGTATTGAACTCTTTATATAGATAGATACATTCCGAAATAATATTCGTCTAAAATCATATACTCGTATGTGAACGTTTATATAAATCGTAATGGTACAAAAAAGACCTTTTTAAATCACTCAGAGAACTGGTCATAGTGGTATTGTGTTCATTCTTGTAAAAATTATTTTAAGATCGAAACATGTGAACTCATCAAGTCTGACAGACAGACAGAGATAAGCATCTTTGTATTTACGTCTCATTTGTTTTTGCATCGGATGTTAGAAAATAAACACAACAACTCAAACATACTACACACACCATATAAAATTTTGTGCGATTACGACCAACATAATCGCACACAAACAAGTTTACTTCTACGAAATCACGCCGAGAACTGTAGGGTTCTCATTCTTATAAATAACCACTTTGCAAGCACGTTTTACTCAACATCTCAGGAGGCGCCTATAAAATTCAACAGGTAATTTTTACAGAGGTGCCCTCGAGCGAGAGGAAAAATTGCAAAAACTGTATTTGCATCCGGTATATGATTTAGCCCGGAAGCGGTTGGTCTCTTGTACGCTTTTCCATTTTATATTTTACGACTCGTTCCGCTTAGAGAATTTTGTGGGTACCGTTTGTGTTTTAGGAATAGGCTTGTAATTTATAAAGATAGAAACGAAGTAAAAACGGGACATCCGTTCTAACTTCGGCTCTACCTTCCTGCCTTCTCAGTCTTTTAAGTTATATTGAAAAGACTTAAGTCATTTTGACCGACATCCGACTGGACTAGTCACTTTAGTCTTAATTTAGTCTAAATTCTTGCGACAAAAATTAAGTCGACATTTTCAATTATTAGGATTGAATCGCATAATAAAAGACTTATCTAAGACAATAAAAGCGCTCATTCACACGTAAACTGGAAATGTTGGAACTCAAAATGAAGACCTTAATATTGTGTACTTTACCAACAAAAAATGTACACGCGTATATTCGTTTCATTTGTGTTTCATTTACACACTGTCTAAGACAAAAAGGATTCGAGAACTGAGTCTTAATTTTAGAGTCGAATATTCCTTTTTATCAAAAAGAAGCAGCAAACAATCATGCAGTCCACCTGATCTGTAAGCATCTTCAAATAAAATAGAGACTCTACCTTCAGTCCACCATAGATGCGTTGCTATTCATGAGGACTTATCTAAGTCCTTACGAATGAATTTATATGAGGTGATCAGATCGCATCATATAAAATAAGGTATCTCATAAGGGAGCTAACATCCCTTCCATCGCAACGCAAGAACTGCTTCACGTAAGAAATAGGTGTGACGGTGGTACTTACCGGATCGAACTACGCTGGTTCTACCACCTGGTAAAGTTTTCTTCTACCACCTCGTAAAACTAATTTTTTTCATCAGACTTAAAAGACTGAGCATCGTCGATCACTAAATGATGAGCACTGTTGTGCTACGTATGAAGATGGTGACGAGTAGAAAGAAGGCATTAGTCCTTAGGTGTAGCAGCGTAGTTGCCGACTTCGGATACGACTGCAATCCTATTTGAAATATCTTTTACAATATGAAAGAAGCAAATGAGCATGCAGTTCTCCTTTCACCCATGGATATCTGTAATCAACTTCAAATAAGATCAGAGTTTTACCTGAAGTTTGTCACAGATGCGTTTCTACTCCTGAGGATGAAGTTAGAAAAGTATATAAGATTAATTGCAGAAGTCTTTCGAGGGATAAATTTAACATGTATATTATTAATAGTAATATTGAGTTGTACTATTATCGGTCACGGTACATCGCACTGAGATTAATTGTTCATACGTGTGTATTGTTTCCGTGCGTAGTTATCAGATATATTAAAGCTACACTCAATATATATTGTATGGTAGCAATACATTGTATCTTTTTTAGTCTAAGAGTACACAGTACAAGCCCTTATATTTTTTTCGAAGTTTATTCGAAAAACATCCGTCGTATATACGTTATTTAAATAAATGGCGTTTTTAATACTTTCGCAAAAATATATTATAAAATTATTATTATTAAAGAAGTCGGTTAATAAAATAACAATACATATAAAATCTAAATTATTATTATAAAATTTTACACTAAGCTGATATACCTATGTCTAAGTATGAAATAAACAGCGCTATAAGACATGCAATAATCAAAAAAATGCATACCCTGGTACTTTTTGAAATTATTAGTTCTAAACAAAATATTACTTTTGTTAAATAATTCACCGTATTTGTCACAAATTTTGCTAAACAACTAAATAATTGACAAACTAGTAACATTTATAAAATATTCGAACAAAAAACCCGACTGCTTAAAACGATTTATTGTTCAATTTAATTTGAAACTTCACATGAGTTTTAAAATAAATAATAATTAATAATTTAAAAGCCTATGTCACTCTGTAAACTATTACGATTCTAATGATATGTCATACGTCACAATCTGTCAAGCAGTTTCAGCTGTAGCGCAACGTTTGTTTGTACATATACGTATAAACAAACATACATACATACATATATACATACGCTCAAAAACATCGGGTAAAAAGGTATTCAACTCGTTGGATACGAACTAAACAAAGCAAAAACAAACAGTTTAAATAACAGTTTAAAACAGTTGCGCAACAAACTTTACTCAACTAAGCCACTATGGTATTGTTATTATCGTGTCATTATTCATCCTTTGAATTACGGGGTGAAAAATAACACGGTTTATCGTATGAAAATGATGGATATGGTGCGACACACCAGAATCACGAAACAGAGCTTTGTATAACAATTTATTTTATTTTACACAAACGCCCGTGGGTGTTAGGTTCGGATAACACGGTTCTATAATAGCAGGTTTTAGGAATGTTCACGAGATTTTTCTGAACATACATACACAAACATACATCGTATATTATTAAGTCGGATCATATACACCTTTAATAATCCATCCCAATTTTCCAATGCATCCCAATCCCATTTTGCATCCCAATCCCAATTTTGCATCACATAATATCACGTGTTTTTTTCAGGTTGTAAAACCAGTTTAGCTCCACCAGCGAGGTACCACCGCTACACCTATTTCTAGCGTGAAGCAATTCTTGCATTTCGCTGGAAGGGTGTGGTTGTCGGCCCACTACCACCACCACAATATATGAGGCGACCATCTTAGTCTACGGGAGTAGCAACGCATCTGTGGTCGACTCCAGTTAGATCCCTTGTTCTATGGGAAGTTGTTTATAGATGTCCGTGGGCGGCAGTAATCACTTACCATCAGGTTAACTGCATGCTCGTTAGTTACTTCAATCTGATAAAAAAATAGACTGCATGTTCATTTGCAACTTTAATCTTATTAATAAAAGTGATTTGCGTGATACGCATACATTAATATTCATATACTTATTGTATACAGAAGCAAAATTGAAATCCTCCAAAATTGAACCGAGTAGCCTAGAACAGAATTAACCCATAATTTGTCTACGTCTCCATTGCAAGTGGCCCTCTTTTTGTGGCGATTTTTTCCTTTCAAGCGTAGAGCGCTTGATGGTTCGGAGGTCGCCTACGATTGTGAGAGCGATGACCCAGTTCCCGTTGGAGACTGGGATCACTGCACGAGATTTGGATTTAAGTGTCTTGAAAGGACTTAGCGTTAAAGTTCTTTGGACTGTTAGTTTTATTTTTTGTTAAGTCGTAAAAATTTTAGACGTTTCCATTTAATTCTGTGCTGTTTTATTATCGTCATCTACAATTGTTTTGAATGAAGGTGGTAGAACTTTTTGTGGTTCGACCCCGGGGGCCCCCCCGCCACACCTATTTCTTCCTCATAACAGCAGTGTTATGCGCTGTTGTGTTTAGGTCTGGAGGGTCTGGATTATTGTAATCGTACTTATCAGAAATTAAGTAGGATTGATAATATCTAACGGATTGATAATATACGCACGTATATTAATACTTGATTACTCAACAATAACGATATTTTTTAAGATTTTTTATATATAACTTTGGCAGAAGAGTAGAAAGTATTTTTAGGAATGTAACGATAATACATTTATACGAAAATACTCGTCCGATTTTTATTTTTTACATATCTTCTATCGTACCAAAACCTGAATGGAGTGTAGAAAACTTTGAAAAACTGCGCTACAGAAAGACCGTCCGTGTTCTTTGTGAGGTAGGATGAGTAGCCTCGAGCGATTGGTTCACAAACGCCCTTTTGTCCTGTAGAAAGTCTTATATAAAAGTCCTGGGGTCTTGGTCAGTGACCTTACCTATGTTTTAAGTCTTAATGTTATTACTATGTTCATCAGCCCTAATCCTAGCTATTTGAAGGTAATACTAGTAGTAAGGCTCACTAGGATTTTTTAGGATTTTCGTGAGTGCCATGAAACACACACAGACTAATACACCAACAACCAGACCTAGAACAGAAACCTAAATTTATCATTCAGATACCTGTTTGACCGGGAATCGAGATCGGAGCTCGCTTCGTGTCAGACCGTCTCACTGGCATGACCGTTGCGACACGCTGGTGGCAGAATACCTCGTTTGGATCCAAATGCGACACCATCACACTTATGTCTGCATTATGATACATTCAACAGGTGCTATGTCCTTATGACGTACGGTAAACACTCTCGTATGACGCGTCCGGTTTAATCCTTAGGAAGGATTTGCTCTGCCCGGATCGATTACTAATGTTTATGGGTGGCCGTGGCCACTTATCATCACTTGGACATGCTCGTTTGATTCTATTATATTATGACACCAGAAAATATTATGAATACAAAGAACTTTTTAGTTTTACAATAACATATTTAGTTTAACGCTATTTTCGAGTCGTCAAAATAGAAACATAAAAGTCTTTAAAATCAATCTGTATTCAGTTGTTCAGAAACAAATCGTTATAAGCGTAATTACATATTCGATGCGAAGGCAATTGGAAACAATTTAGTTCCCTTATCAGTATACATTGGGATGGCCCAATGTATACTGATGACGCTTCCGTATCTATTGAACACCCGCATGGCACTGTCCTCTTCAAGTTTGCCTTATATTGTAGAGAGACAAGTTCCCTATAATGCTCCACAAATACTTCCTGATAAATTTTCCTGTTTCCGTACCATTCTCGTAATCTATGTAAAACGATACATTATTACCAGGAGGTACCGCCTAACCTATTCCTAGTAGAATTTCCAAGTAGAAGATTCAGTGTAGTTCGACCGGGGAGGAACCACAGCTACATCTATTTCTAGTGTGAAGTAGTTCTTGCGTTTCGATCCTCAATTTCATATGAGGCGACAATCTTAGTCCTCGGGAGTAGCGACGCATCTGGGTTGTTAGAAACCTTGTCTACATAAGATTGCTAATTGATGTCTACGTGCAGCAGTGCTCACCTAACATCAGACTACATGCTCGTGTGCTATTTTTTTTAAAGATGCTATTATATGTGCATGAAGGCTGTAACATGAAGGTGGTACAGCTGTATACACATACACTCTGTAGGCTTCACCGCCACATTATTTTCTCCTTAATAGCAGTACGAAGTGCTGCTGTATTCTGATTTGAAAAGTTTGGTAAGACTTATTCGACGCAATCTGTAGTCAATCTCAGTTTTTTTTAATGTGAAACATCTATAGGCATAACCTGATTTTTGGCGTGGCGATTGCCACACTATTATAAATTTTCGGAAGTATTAAGTATCGAACAAAACTAAGCGGGCTACGGTGTTAGAACGATGGCGTTAATTTCATTATGCCATATATTTAGTTCCTGTCACAATCTTGCCTTTTATGCATATTAATTGTACGAACACAATGTTTCACATGTACCAGGAGTCCTATGACGGCTATGTTTTTATAAAAACTGTGTGTGTGTGCTTGTGTTTCGGGCATTTCAAGCATCTTACTTACAGGTTTACATTTTAGATGATTTTGCTTTCTTTTGATCAGGTTTTTTTGTCTCTCTTTCCTTTTTTTTCACTTTTCATTTCATTTTAGTATAGCGTTTTATTTTTCAGCGATTCCATAAGGTTAATTAGCCGAAAGTTTTATGTGGCAATATTTTGTATTCATTGTACTTAGTGTGGTCAATAAATCGAAAATTATCAAAATTCATAAAAAAAGATACCTTAGACACCTTTAAACAGGTTTTGAGTAAAAATTCAATACACAGAACTCCACCGAAAGCCTACAGTTCAATCTACAACGGAATTTTTTAACCAAACTAAGCTACGGGTTGGCGTGTTGATTTTTGTCCGGCGTCCGACAGGATTGCACTCGGCTTAGTCACGAGGGTACTACTGTCTGTCGATAAAGATTTCGGTTTCAGGGCTCTGTGCTTCTAAGCTGAATAAATAGGGATTTTTCATTGGGTGTTGTTAAAATTCTTCGAATTGTTGGTAGTTATAAGCAGGTTTTAGACATTGATTGATTATAAGTTAATTATCACTGCTTTACGGCGAAGGAAAACATCATGAGGAAACCTATACACCTGAGAGTTTTAAATAGTTCTCAAAGGTGTGTGTATGTCACTTGGCCTGCGCGGTGGGCTATAGCTTGAAACTCTTTCAAATTTAATGCAAAAATATTTTATTTCCGCTGCTACAAAAAATATATAATAACTATGTTTCGCTTCTTCTTCGTGTCGTTTCATTTCGATTTGTTATATAAACTCACAAATGTAGTTAGAATTAAGCTCTTGTAAGCTTTAATCGCTTTAAATTGAAAACTATTAATAACTATATATTGGTAGATCAACATTTCCTTTTTTCCTCTTGTCGTCGTAGGAGGCCTACGAGCCATTGTCCAAGAGATGACCTAGTAAGATGATAAAAAGGGATGGGATGGTGTGTGACTTTTAAAAAATGGACCACATGTTGGTATGTCACAGCATCACAGGCGTCCATAAATATAAATGATAAATTTTATCTGGGGTAGTCACATACGTCGTCCAACACTGGGAACTTAGTTTAAGTGATTTTTCTTTACAATCAACATCCTAAGTATGATATTATCTTCTTCAAAACAATCATTGTATTTCTTTTCGGACACACCTTGCAACGTACTTAGTAATGATGGATGAAAACATAAATATGATTGTTTTAAGGAAACATGATAAACTCATACTCAGGGTACAGAACACAGCAGCCTTACCAAGGCGATAGAAGTGGTATCAGTGTAATTCGACCGGGGAGGTTCCACCGCCGCACCTATTTCTAGCGTGAAGCAGTTCTTGCGGTTCGCTGGAAGGATGTGGTAGCCGGCTCACTTATATACGAGGAGACCATCTTAGTCCTCATAAGCAGCAACGTCTGCTATCGATTTCAGATAGAACCCCTGTTCTATATGAAGTTGCTTACAGATGTCCACGGGCGGCAGTAACCACTTACTATCAGGTGGACTGCATGCTCGTTTGCTATTTCTATCAAATAATAATAACAAAGCAATATTCACAATGTAAATCATAATTTAACAAATAAAACACATGCTAAACAT
>DWTU01001821.1:0-12495 GCA_018251515.1 Cecropterus confusis | reverse complement strand
GCCGCGCTCGCACGCCGCGCGCACCGGGCCCGCCAGCGCGCCCAGCAGGCGGCGCACGCGGTCCAGGCACGTGTTCCAGCCGTGGTACGTCCAGAGGTACGAGCGGATTCCTGTAAGGGAAGTTAGATACTATCACCATATGAAACATTTTTAGTCTATGAACATCTATGAATGTTTGACCTTAATTTAATATTATCGCTGAATTTATTTAAATTTAACTCCATTGCATAGATTATGGACACGGCCAAAGTGATGCACGCAGCTGGAGCGAAAGAGCGATATAGTAAAACATAATTATAAAACTCTAGACGATTTTTAAGAGAAGCAACTTACAGTACTTGGCCACATGAAAAAAGTGAAATGTAAAAGTTAACGTGGTTTAATAGCGAACATTTATAATTGAAATTATTTAAAAGAAAATTGTAACCTTGTATGTTCATTCCGAGTACAGGGCGACGCGGAGGTGCTAGCAAGGCAGGCGGCGTGGGGCTGGAGGGCCTGCGGCGCAGCGATGGCGCAGGTGGTGCTTCCTCGCTGCCGGCGCCACGAGTCGCGCCCAGTGTTGCCGAGCGTTTCACCAGAGCTTGGCAACTAAACAATAAGATGTCGTTACAAATCACATAAATTCAATCATTCAATCCAAAGTAAAGTAAGATAAATTTCAATAGCTCTACCCAGACGCCACATTTAGTTTTCGTTTATCTGTAACATCTAAAGTTATAAATATTTTTGTGGACAAAAATATAGTCACATAAGCATAAGTTTAGTTCTATTAGGATCGTGTAAATTAAATATAACTATTATATTTAATTTACACATGGCAAGTAAAAATATAATACTATTAAAATTTTACATGGAGTATGTTAACAGTACTAGAACTGATATACAGCTTTAGAGATAAGCATGTTAAAAATTAAAAAAAAAAACATCTCTTCAGCTTTAGAAAAAAATATTATAGAGTACAGCTGATATATACAAACCTGGAATCGGGCTTGGCACCGCAATCGCAGAAGAAATTCCCGAACTTCGCATAGGAGACGTCGTGTCCGCGATGGCAGACGCGCGCGCACACCGTACACACACCCACACCGTCCACCATCTTGCACGTGTGGCAGTGGTACCAGTGCTGGTTCATGAACTCGCGCTGCGTCACCGTGAACGTGCACAGCTTGTACTGTAGCATCGCGTCCTCGTCCTGTTACGGGCATAAGGTTCAATTGACCATGTGACAAATGATTCATGTCATCTAGATTGTCAATATCAAAGAAATTCTTTTAACGTTGTCGCAACGTAACACACGATCATTGTACATTGCATCAGCAATAGATATTAAATTAAATAAAAGCTATTTGTGGCAACTTTTAATATTTTTCATATATTTAATATAATACGGGAATCAATAACAATCTAAAAATATGTTAATATGTAGCAATGCATGCTAGGCAGACGATGAAAATTTATAGAAATAATATATATTTACAACATTATAGCTAGGTAAATAATGTTACTCACAGAATCATCAGCACTTGTGTCATCTTCATCTTGTTGTTCATCTGTATAATCTAATTCAAATCCAAGATCCGATGGCGAATCCCAGGTGGGGCTCACTGATCGCATGGCAGAAAAATCTAAAAACATATTTCCTTGTGTAAATCATGCATGTTTGATGAATCTCAAAGACTGCCATTAAAAAAATATATCACTTACTGAAGTCGGAAAAATTACTAAGCCGGAAATTTAGAGAATCTTTAAGAAAGTAATATGGGTACTATACCATTACTTAATATAAAAATGTGCAAATCTATTAGAAGATAATTAGTATAAGCAACATGTAGTTTATTTATGAAAATATTCAAAACTCACAGTGTGGTTGTATGGTGTTGATAGAATGCAGGGAATCCGAAAGATATGACAAGAGAACACAAGCCGATTCGATTTGAGGCACTAATGGTCCATCTACAGTGCCTTCTTCTAGTTTCTCCAGCACTTCAGGAGTACTTAAATGGTCGATGCTGTAAAGAACAAAATTAATTATGAAACTATGAACTGCGTTAATAATTAGTTTTTAAATTGTACATACAAGTAGAGACAAAAATAGTAGTAGTATAATTGTGCAAAAAGTTATGAAATGGATGTCAATGGCTAGGGATAACCTTATAACCTAGATATTATATATGGATAACTTTGCTCCAGTTGCTGCAATTTCAAAACGTTTCGCGCAGTATACCTATTTTACAATTTTATATTACACAATCCATACTACAAACCGATCGCAGTCAACTCACATGGTACACAGCCAGCCCACAGCCGCCGGGAACAAATGAGCGTGCAACGCGCCCGAATGCGCGTCGGCGAGGCGGCACATCTCCTTGAGCAGCGCGGGCGTGACGTACGGGCCCGCGCCCGCCGCCTCGCCGCACACCTGGATGAGCGTACTCAGCGTGCGCTTACTCACGTCCTCAGTGCTGTAAGAAAAGTTCGTACTGACATCTGATTATAGACGCAGTTCTTGGTTAGTAGCGCTACCTACCTGCGCGTAATAGGTTAGTTCAGCAATCGCATGCAAAAGCAAATTAAAAAGCGAAATAATGTTCGTATATTAGTCATTAGAAAAGCAAGAATTACAATTATGTTAATAAGTTATTGTAACATGTTATTTTAGGTAGTATTACTAAAGATAACAGAAAATTTTAATGTTGCTATTAATCTTTCTCCATTCTCACCAGTGTTGCACTATGTGTTTACAGAGTGCAGTAAGAAGAAGCGCGGTATCGTTGGTACGTTCGGCGGGCGGTGGCGGTTCGACCACTGGAGCAGTCACATTCCCATTTTCCTTGCTTCCGTCAGACCAGCTAGTATCTAAATATATGAAAAATAAGTTCGGTATCTTACAGAATATTTTATGACGCTAAAATGATATTTTTACATTAATGATTTTGATTCACTGTTAACTTTACAAAATTATTAAAAACTTTATGAATAAATTAATTACAAAAGAATATACCTGAGTTCCCATTATTGGTCCCTGAATCTGCCTGGGCTCTAGGTGCTGGTGCCCTGAAATTAAATGACTCATGATTTTATCTGTAATTAAAAGAACTAAAATAATTTATGCATTTCGTCATTTCTAAATTGAATCAGATTAGTTGCCCGGGAATAGTTAATTTGAAGTTGTCTTCGGTATTTTTAATTATCTTATTTTATTTGATTCAAAAATTGTATCTGGCCACACTCACGGCGCGTCGAACACGGGCAGGTCATCGGTACGGTTCCCGTTGGGCTCGTTCTGCGCGCTGGAGTCGGCGCGGAACACGTTCCTCAGCGCGTTGCGCAGCGCCAGCGAGGCGGGGTTGCCGGGCTCGGCTGCCGTCGACGTCGGCGTCGGCAGCTCCGTCTCCGCGGGGCTGCCTGTCGTCCCCGCGGTACCGTTCGATGAGGCTTACCACGAGATATTACGAAATTAGTAATAATTGTACATATTATTATGTATAATGAGTAAAAATGCTATAAAGGTAATGTCCGTTTTTTGGCACATATCACACAAATTATTTGTTAAAAAAATACTAGCAATATGTTGTATAAATTCAAAGTAAAAAATATATTATGACAATTAGTGTTAAAGTTACATTAATTATATATTACAGACAACTTACCAGGTAAACAAATGTGTGCTAACAGATTAGTTAGCTTCTGCTGGTCGGCCACGCCGATGAACCGGCATACTGAAACGCACAATGCGTTGCCTAACTCGCAGTTCTCGCAGCCATTGAAGATTTTTAAAAATAGCCTAGACAAAAACAAAGTATTTATCAGAACAAAACCTCAACTGAGACAATCTGGAATTACTGTTATAGACCTATAAAGCTGATATAAACAAATGATGATAGTATTACTTACTTTACGACTCTTTCAGTGTATGGATTTCTAACATTTGGAGCAGAGAGAAGAATTTTGCCGAGGCTGTAACCGGAATTGTCGGCAAATACGGTTTCATATGCGGCTTTTCCTGCAGGTCGGTCTAATGTTTTCTCATAATATTTCACCTAAAAATATGAAATATTTTATGAAACCAATATAGTATTTATTAGTACATACTATATACTTGTTTTCTTTTTATATAAGAAATATATAGTGTATAGAATAAATTCACAGTGGGGACAAAGTAGATACGAAGACGACTAGTTTTTATCGATAAATGCATAATCCACAACAGCCTTCTACACTTGCATCAATATTGTCTTTTTTCTTGTGACTGTTTTCCCACAACATGTAAAATAAAATTTTAGTTTTAGGAAAATTCTCACCATTTGCCTGAGAATTTTTTCAGTAGATGGCTGTAGATGATCGACAAGCACTGTGTAGGTAGTCTTGATTATGTACTCGTGAACGAGCTGCTCGGACCGCGGCGTTTGAGGCACGAGAGTAGTCAGTGTCGATATCAGAGAGTCAGACAGGAATTCGATACGCCCATCAGTCTAAATTAAGAAAAGATAATTGGCATTGTTGTAAAATAAAAATATATGCAACAGCTAATTAGTTAAAAAAAACGTTGTCATTTCTTAGAATGTTTTACAAAGCTGCAATATTTACCACAGCAGGTATAATAATGTCCAACGCTCTCCTGGTAAGTTCGGTGTTCTCGCTCAGTTTACCAGCGCCGAACTCCATGATTTTGGCAGCGGAATGTGTAAGCATCATCAGTGACACGCTGATCGAGTATTTGGCGTTGCTGCTCATCTGTTCGCAGTGAGAGTTCACTAGGCGTAAAAGAGCGCTCTCCGATGGTATAATGTGCGATGCATAGTGGTTCTGAAAGAAGTAAAATATATACTTCAATTTCTAATATGCCTTGGGGTGGTACAACTACAAGGTACGATTATTTAGTAGGAGTTCGATCTAATAATCATTAATTTTATTATAATACTAGCAAACCCGTGCACTTTGTTGGGCATCAAAAAATTTTTGGTGTGATTTGGTGGTAAGACATAAGCTAACCTATCTTTCAAGTTGGATCAAGCTGCACACAGTATGAAAATTTGGTTGAAATCAGTTCAGTAGTTCAAGAGTTCATCGCGGACAAAGAACGTGACACGTAAATTATATATATATTAAAAAAGATATTAAAGTTAAGTTCGTGCATAAAATATGTATGTTCGTGTTAAAATATGTATAGAACAAAAATAAGGCGGTAGAACGAATATATTTTGACCGGAGAGATATCACCGCCACACTTATTTTTAGGGTGAAATATTTCTTACGCAACGGTTGGAGAGTGTGGTTGCCGGCTCACTTTCATATGAGGCGACCATCGTAGACCTGGGTAGAAACAACGCATCTGTGATTGACTTCAGATAAAACCCTCGTTCTATATTAAGTTGCTTACAGACGTCCCCGGGCGGCAGCGACCACTCACCAACAAGTGGATTCCAAGCTCGTTTGTTACTTCAGTATTATAAAAAAAAAAACGTTCGATTTATACAGTCAGTGAACTAACGGTGACATACCAGATTAATGAGCGCAGCAGCGGGCGGCGAGCCGAAGCTGGTAAGCACGTAGCCGACGCTGGAGGGCAGGTGCACGCGCAACCAGGCGCCCAGCGTGGGCATGACGGTGGCGCCGGTAGCGCCGGTGGCGCCGGTGAGCAGGCCGGCCGCCGCGCTGCACACCTGTAGCCGCACGCGCGCCACCGCCGCGTCCGCCGCGCTGCCCGGCTTCTCCATCACCGGCGCCAGCTCCATGTCCGCGCTCAGTCTGGTAACGAACACAAGGAGTGTTTTAAACTTAACGGTTATAATAGACGTACATGAGTAGGTTAAACGTCATATTAGGTGCATACGTGAGAAAATTTGAACTTCAATTTTGGTATTCATCCAAACACAAATTAAACTTCAGACACAAGTAGAATAAAATACGTTTCTGCACTTGTTATATTTGGTAAGTCTTTAAAAAACTATATTGGTTCCACGACGCGCTATTGAATATCAATATCCGCGTAATATGTAATATATTACGCGTATATTCACATTCAATATTGTAACCCTACAGTAATAGCAAGAAATGTTGACAATATTTCAAACACCATGATGTATGTTTCCGATTATGTGAGTTTGATTTCATTAGTATAGTTTTAGTTCTAATTAGACTTATAAAATACGGATGTTATTTAGATAAACTTTTATGATTAAAAAAGTTCTATTCATTCTCTATTAATTACTTATATTTTGTCTACTTACTTGCAGCACTCGACAATAGTTTCTAACAGTTCGAGAAGATCGGGCATGAACTGATGTGCTTCAGCTGGAGACGCACCATCCACCAGGCAAGATTTAAGCCTCATTAGTGCCGCATCACAGGAAATCACATCCAAAAGTGACGGCAAACCGTTTGCTATAGAAAAATAATAAGTATTACCATTAAAATAGTATTTATCTAGTTTATATAGATCATTATAGAGATTACCTTAAAGAGTTAATTAATACTTACGTAATAGATTTTGTTTCAGATGTTTAATTGTCTCAGCTGCAAGCCAGGCTGTATACTTCATGTTATCACACGATGTGCTTACTCCAGCTAATAAATTCTCAGCGTACTAGAAAAGACAACAAGTCATCAAGTATACTATGTAATATAAGCCAAAATGGAAGACTTGTTCATTTATAGAAACATAAGGTAACCATCACTTTTCGCTAGTCAGCCGTGGGCTTACTGTTAAGGTGCCTGAGGGTAATCATTAAGGTATAATCTCCATACTCCAAGTGTTTCAAACAGGAATAAATGATACATATTCCGATCATATAGTATGTATTTGTACCTGCGTGTACATCCCCTGCTTGACGAGCGCATCCTTGAGCCAGGGGTTGAACACCTTCTTGTTGTCAGCTCGCGGCGCCCAGATGAGCGCGTGCAGCGGCAGCGGCGCGGGCAGCTCGCCCAGCGCGCCCGCCGCCAGCTTGTCCATGTGCGGCGTCGCGGGCGGCATGCTTATCACCAACCTACACGAAGACAAACGTGGGTTTGTATTATATATATTCTTACAGATAAACAGCGAGGTTGTTCAGTGTAGATGAAGTATAGAGACAAATTATTTAAGGTAATGATCATATGTCAATATGATATCAAGCATGAGATTAAAAATATATACTCTGAACGATCCGCGTGGCAACATAATACAAGTTTTACAAGGATTCGATCTCCTGCAAACCAGACATTGAAAAGATGAATTCAGATTGTTATTCAAGATCTGTGTGTTTTCATAACGCTTATAACTACACTATCACATGAAATTCTAGTAGGACTATGAGCGTGTAGAAAGAATCACATTAACTTGTGTAAAATATGGTAGCTTGTTAGTATTTGTAAACGACAAACCTCCAAGCAGTCTGGAAGCAGTAGTGGGCCGCAGCCATAGCGGTCGGCGATGTGTGATATTGGGAATTGTCAAATATGCACGCGGAGTTCAACAGCGCCAGTAGTGCATCCACTAGTAAGGGGTACTTCAACTTATGAGGAGTACCCAGTACGAAGTTGCAGGCAAGCCCATCGAACTTTGGATTCTCCTAAAAATGTCAATAAAAGTCTTGAAACAAAACAGAACAATTTACACAAGTAACAAAGGCTTTGTTAATATTGTGCATTCCAATTGTAATTTTTTTATACCAGTAGAAATCGGGTAATTGATATTGCCATGTGTATATATGTATATATAACAATGAGTAATTCTCTGTATGTCGTTTATAGAATCTTAAACTTTGCATTTAATCATGTGATGGTCTACAGCAAAGTTTCTGAAGGTTTCTGAGTTGATATGACCAACTTTCGACAGATGTCGCCACTGTTTTTCAAATTTATTATAGTTGGTGGCGTAGCAACGCGCGCAGGGTACAGCTAGTAAGTATATAAAATAGATTAGAGTTAGTGAACGAACACAACATATTTTTAAATTTGGCGTAAGATATTTAAATCTACAATAAATAAAACATATTTTTTTTATAATACGGTAGCAGCAAACGAACATGCGGTCCACCTGATGGTAAGTGGCCACTGCCGCCTTTGGACATTTGTAATCAACCCCAGATAAGATCAGAGTTTTATTTAAGGTTAGGCACAGATGCGTTGCTACCCCTGAGGACTGAGTTGGATCTCCTCGGTTAAGTATATCTCCCTTACCCTAGACCAGAACAGAACAATGTATAACACTGCAGTTATTAGTCAGAAATAGGTGTGGCAGCGGTGCTACCGGAGACGAACCACAAAGACTTCACATTTAAAACTTTTTACTCTGGAGTATTTAAAAAAGTTTTTTCACCTGATTATTAATCTCGGCATAAGTCAATGCATAGAACTTAGGCCTCATGGACGTCTCGTCTTGGGAAAGGCGCCTGTACGCCTGCTCGATGGAGGGCACCTCGCAGTAGATGCGTGATTTAAGCTGCCCGTTCTCAGTGGTGGTCTTGGCGGCCCCCGCGGCGTTAGCCTCGGCCGACGGCTGAGCAAGGCCCGGCGCTATCACGAGGTTCCACTCGATCTGTTAATAGGTTTCGTTTTAAGCCATGCTAGATGAATTTATGGATTTTGCTAGCTTTTATTAAACACTCAATGACACTTTGTCAGTTAATTGAAATTAAAACTTGTTTCCTATTATTGAAATTAAGACTTCATTTCTTATATTACGTTAACTTAAAAAAAAAATAGTAAAAAAAAAACTTCTCTGTGTACTCTAATATGTGAGCAAAATCTGAAAACGAAGTAAGTTGTTAACAAATCCGGAATAGCTAACCAGAAGTCAAAGAATACTATGAGTTTAAAAACTTTGTATGGGTTGATATTGTAGATGCTGCCCTGACATTCATTTTTTTCAATATTTCATGTAAAGAAAAAGTAGCTTAACATTTCTCGATTTTTACTTTATTTTTGTCTACCTTATCCGTTTGAAAATAAAATAAAGTAAAAAGTAACCTGTTGAAGTAAGGGCTGTGGAGCATCATAGAGATGTCGCATCAGGTATTCCAGAAGAAGCATCAATCTTGTTGTTAGCATCAACTGATGAGGAGCCAGGTTCATTGCGCGTTTTCTGTCACTGATCGAAAGGGTTTCTACCACCTAGAAATGTCATATAAAATGTAAGCAAATTATGTAAAAAAATTATGTAAAGAAGAAAATATAAGAATAAAATAAAACTAAAATTTAATTACTTACTTTTATAATAGCATTCGATGTCATAAGGAGCACAGATTTCTTCTGCATGAGGGTCAATGAATGGAACAAGTATACGAGAAGTTGTGCATGTTCCACATTTAAATCTGTAAATCAATAATTAGTAAAAATCTAGTTATTTCTAGTACCAATTTCATTATTTACTAAAGAAATATAACCATATACCTTCATAATCATGATCCTGCGATGGTGTCGATTGCAAAGCGCACTCTTGTAGCGTATTGATGATCTTATGCCACATAACTAGGATGCTGTTTTCACGATCTGCCGCAACTTTACTCAATACCATACCGCCAAGGAGTTTCACGACTCGAGGGCCGACCTAATGTGCATCAAAATTAACATCAATTAATGTGTGTATCAAAAGTAAATGAATTCTAGTTTGTCTTTTTTTTTTGTTGTGCATCCAAATGCATCTGTATGCATTTGAATGTAACAAAAAATGTGAATTAATATATGTAAATTAATACTGCTACTGTTAGCATATAAAAAGAACGTATCAAGTAAAATAATAGAGGAAATGTAACTTATTTTATTTGCGTATTGAGCCCATTTACTTAAACATGTATTCACATACTTTCTAAAACATATTTTCAAATAGTCTAGTAGTTTACGGGTTATGAAAGGATAGATTTCAAAGACAATGTTGAGTTTCCATTGAATGAGTATATAATGACTTCAAAGTTAATCTTTAAAAGGCTGATGAATGGACGTAATATCAAACCTGTAACGGAGTCATGTTATTCCTATCCGCTGAAGCCACCAAGTGTTGGTGTAAGGCAGCCTGCAGCGAGGCGAAGGCGGGCGCGCCGCTCAGGTTGTGCAGGTACCGCACCAGCGCCGAGCTGAAAGCGCTATACAACGCGCCCAGCCGCGCACCGTAACACGCTGAGATAGTGCCTGGTGGACCAATACGTTTATTGTTTAGGATGAGCTTTCTTTATTACTTGAAAATATTGCATGGATTTAACATTTTGGGTAAACATTAAGGATGAATTTAGGTATGGACGCTCAAATCCTTAAATATAAGATACAGTAAATAGTTAAAATGTTTAAAGGAGTTACGGAACCGAATTTGATATAAACTGCAACCGTAAAATATATAAAAAAAATATACTGAGCAACCAACGAATACGTTTTAAAAATATATAAAGAAATCAAAATCCTAAATGAGAAAACAACAAAGGACTTATTTTTAAGATAATACCATTTTCTCCAACTAACCAAGTGTTTTAATATTGTGTCCATTGGTTTTAATTCATAGGCATGTTACATTAAAAAAAACTATAATGGTTCTTTGAGTTTTGAGTGAAATCTAATCATCTCCATAAAATACGTTAAAAAAATCAAATCAGTATCGTTACCGGTGTCAGTGCGCGCAGTCTCCCGGTCGAGATCCTTAGCGAGCGCGGCGAGCAACGCGTGATGTGCATCGTGCAATTGCAGCGCACCCGCGCCCAAGCGCTCCGAGCCCTCGCTGATGATTTCCTCCGTCAGCAGCGTGAACACTTCAGTCGCCAGCGTTATGTACTACAGGATACACAAGTGTGTGATACAGTTTATACAGTTTCAGTGACGGGTAGACTGCCCCTTGCTTTTGTGAGACTTCAGATTTTTTTCACAATTTTGTTTCAAAGCAATCTGAGCGACATGGTAAATTTCGAGAATGACACAAATATGAACTCACTGTTTACGAGATACTGATTGGTACTTTATACAAACTGCATAATTTGATTAATTCACATATTTGTTCCAAAGGCTAAGATTTCTCTTCTGAATTATCACTGAGTAGAGAAAATGGCTCAAACTTGGGTTACAATAACCTTATTGACCCATTTAAATTATGATACAGAAGTGCACGACTTGCTGTCAAACTTTATTTCAGAATATCCTTGAATGGAAAGTTTTATTTATTAATCCCAAGACGAATAAAGAAATATAATTATTTACGTGTTGAATTAATTCTTTGTGTTAAATTAACATTACTTGCGTGACAAGGAATAAAATTACGTTTACATAAGTTACTCATTACTGATAAACCTAATAGGATGTATATCGTAATCGGAAATCAACGGATATCGCATGTAAAAAAAGAGTATGTAACACTTACAGAGTAGGGCTCCGCCTTGTCGGGCACGATGCCCTGCGAGCGCGGCGGCGGGTCGCAGTTGTCGTTGACGTCGTGCGCGCGAGCACCCTCCGCCGCGTCGGGCGCCACTAGAGTTGATTCGAACCATAACCCAAATAAAGGTTCGCTGTCTTCTGGGCACAAATGGTACATAAGTCACTACTCATACGATTTAACTATACACCAATTTTGAATTTGGGTGATCGTGCCTTAATGTTTGGTGATACGTTAGAATTAACGTAATAGCGATTCTCAAGCAAGCATCGTATGATGTGTTTAAGCTATATCCATTGTTATTGTGTAAGTTGGCAATGCTTTTTTAATAATGAAGTTGGTTAAGAATGAGTAATTTTAAAGATCAATTAGTATCAATATGAACGTGGTGCCAAATTGATTTTAATAGTTATATTCTGAGAAAATATTTAAAATGGATGTTCACCATCGTCAGTCTCGGAGTCCTCGGAACACAGTATCATGTCCTGGAAGTAAACGGTTGAGTCGGAGCGGTCGAGGTTGGCGTCCTGGTTCTGCTTCTGCACGACCGCGCGCTTCAGGTTTGTAGCCTTACGATAGCAGACCACGCCTAACGCGACCAGCAACTGTGTCAACAATTTATTTTTCAAACAGAAGTTGCAAATAACACTGTATAACATGCACACAATTAATTTGTGTAATAAAGTATATTAAAATTACATTTAAAAGTGTGATTTTTCTTCTTATCCAATATAGGTGGCCCATTTCTGATATACAATAGATATTTCTTTCATATCATATACATATTTTAAGTAAAAAGCAATACACACTATAACCAAAAATATTAATATTGTGAATTTTATTTATGTTTTTACTTCTCGGAACAAAATTTACTCGAAAAAGGACTTTAATTCTAATTTATCGGCCTGATGTTTATAGATTGACATGGCAGTAACATGATAGCTTCCATTCTTATACGTGTATACGTAAGTTAGCTGAACAGTGGTATCGATTGTACTTTCAATCTCAGATCAGAGCTGAAATGGGCAATCATTTCCTCAAGCACGTATGTATACCCCTGTATCGATATGTCAGTTTGGCTTATGCTGACCTGGTGCAGCGGCGCCGCAGCAGCGAGCCTCAGTTCGCGCTGGTGCGCCGTGTGGTGAGCGAGCGCTTGC
>DWTU01001820.1:0-12496 GCA_018251515.1 Cecropterus confusis | reverse complement strand
CCACAGATGCCCCTGAGGACTAAAATGGAATGCCTCGGAAAAGTATGTCTCCCTTACCACACCCTTCAGACCAGAACACACCAGCGCATAACACAGCTGTTATTAGGCAAAAATAAGTCTGGCGGTGGTGCTTCTGGAGTCGAACCACAAAGCATTCTACCACCTTCAAAATATTGATCTAAACCTCAGTTACTGTGGTCTTAATACAATAGAATTATGGAAGCCCTAAAAAAATTTACGACTCAATATTAATACTTTTAATAGCGTTGAAACGCACAATTTTTCTCTTAGTTATTAGGTTTCTTCTTTGTGACAGTTAATTACTACATATTAGTTATTAACCTTTGCAAAGATCTAGGCTATCATTTCATTCAATTAGATTCATTTGCATTATGTATCTGCAAACTGACCATAGTTCTGTTGAAAATTTGTATCTCCTGTCAGGTCTTCCCCAGGCAATCATGTCTGAAATCAAAATTTATTGCCACAGCATCGAGGTGACAGGAAGTCTCTATTTTGGGACTCGGGACCCCACTTATAAATTGATTGCAAACTCAATTCCGGCATCATAACTATAGGCGTATAGATTGAAGGAAGAGGTACCCATAATTTGAGCCACAATCATCCAATTAGTTTAGGGCATGTGAAAAGGCACTAGGGCCCTTAAACCTCATAAATTTTAAGAAGGAATTTAATTTCCATAGATTCGTACCTAAATGTTTTAAGAAGCAAGCATAGCCCCGTCTCAAACATCTGATTAAGCGATCTACAAAGTTAAGTAAAATCGGGCGTAGATGGGAGATGGCCGGCTTGAGGAAAAATAATGAGTAGCCGATGTTACAACGGAAAACTTATGGGCACGGGTTGACCACTAACTCGAAACAACACACATGAGTACAGTACAGTGCTTCCAAGTGCACTGCTATTACAGTCGGTCTACCGTATTTTCAACTTTTTTACTGTATACTGAAATGGTTCAGTATACAGTAAAATTTTATTTCGATATTTTTTTGGTCATCAAATTGCACGAACACAGATGGGAAAGTTGTCATGACCATTTTAGTTTCGTCGACCAAAATTTCCTTTCAAAAGTTCTTTTAAAATGTCATTTACTGTAATTTTGTACAAAATACAGTAGTTTTAAGTAGAAAATACTGTAATTTTATAATCACAATCTAGAAGGACTAATGGAGTACGAGTACGTCCCAGGCCCCTTAGTTATAGGCATACACTCTATGGAACATAAAAGGGGTTGTAACGAAAATCAAATCTCCAATTCCTATCAAGGCCCTATTTAAAACTTTGCGCCCAAGGAATGTGCGGCCCGTGGCGGTCCTCTCCGCATCCGGTACGCTTCATGTCTGGATATCGGTCCGGGGTCTTATTCTTAACTTGTGTCAAAATATTCAAAAAGGACATCACACATGCCTTATGATATGCCTTTGAATCAAACTCCATATATGTGTATATAAAATGAAAGATCCCCGAGTCTTTACATCGCATATACCATCTATAAAAAAAATTTGGAGGACTGAGAATAAATAATATATTTTTTTATAACTTGTGTCTGCCTGTTTATTTGTTTTAACGTATTTGAAATCGCACTTTCGCATTTATAGTATTATTAAGAGATTAAGATTATTAAGAAATTCGAAATTTTTAATTTCGGTTGCTATCCCCATTACTGATAGGTTGAATCGAAAATATTGGTATGCATTGAACTTATTAAATTAGTAACAGCGTTAGGATTAATCGGGAACCTGTATCGTATACCTTTCCGTGTTTTAGAAATTGGGAAAGCAAACCTCGTTTAAAAGTAAATATTCCTTCCTATATCTACGGCACTCTTCAGATTTGTAATCTATGCCAAATAAAATAGTGCAGATAAACTAGCTGAAATCAACCTCAGATGTTTTGCTTCCAGTAAGCAGATGAAAAATCATACGAAATGTATCTTTTTTATTAAAAGTGAAGTATCAAACGAGCTTGAAGTCATTCTGATAGGAAGTGGTCAAGCCACCCATGGACATCTGTTAGCGATTTCATAATGAACAAAGGTTTATTTTGAAGTATATCACAGAAGTGTTGCTCCCAAGGATTAAGATGGTCGCCTCATATGAAAGTCAGCTTAAACTAAAACATATCTGTGATCACTGATACAAAGCAAAATTAACCTGAAATAGATTTAGAGTTTTTTCTTTGTAAATAGCAACATGATCCTGGCACTAACAGTTAGCATTATATGAAAGCATCGCTGCTTATGAGTTGATCTGCCCACGGCTTCATAAAAGCATGACTAACGCGAAATTAGGCGTCAACAAGTGGCTGAGTGACACTTCACCTATGCATTGGATTATGACTGAGTATTGAGATACTTTGTGATGGCCTATTTGTTGAAGTTGAAGAAGAAATAAGTAAATTATGTAGAATTAAGCCTATTACTGTCTTAGAAAAATTGTCCGTTCTTCTGTATTTTAATTTAAGCGTTCTTTTTGTTTACTTTTCCTAGTAGTCAGGGGCATCGATTTATCTTTTCCACTTTTAACTTATTTGCTAATTGGTCGATTTGAAATACATCCTTTAAACCGATTAACTACATTTAAACGCTTTCAACACTCATAGCCCCACACCAGGATGTCTCCTGGGTCGTGGGTGCCATGGACACACAAAGTTGAATACACAAACACCCAGACCCAGAACAGAAATCTAAACTAATCATTCAGATGTACGTCTGGCCTGGGATCGAACCCGGGACCCACTGCGTGTCAGACCGGTATAGTGACCGCTCCACCACGTGGGTCGTCAACATTTGAGATACAGTAAGACAAAAAAGGACATTGTTTGGATACACATTGGTATAGCGGTTTAAACACTGTAGAGGTGGTAACGCATTTTGAACAACTTCAAACAGAACAAATTTGTTTACTCACCTAACTTATATTATTGACAAAAATTGGTACGAAATGGAATTAAATTCCTAGGATAGCCAGTATATGTAGATCCTAAGAACTATCCGGAGAATAATATTAGATATGCAATGGAATTTAATTACATCGAAATCACATAATAAATTATTTACCACTACGGCTTATGATTTTTGGGAATTTACGTAGTTCGTAACGTTTCAAAAACAGTCATTCAGCTATTTGAATGTTTAAACGTTTATTTTAGGTCCGTATTCGTATTTATCTTATATTAATGTTGGTTTATTCAACAAAGTGTTGTTTGAGAGATAATAAGTACGTGTAAAAATCGTTTTAACGGTTTTTACTATTGCAAAACATTTAGTTGTGTTTGCCAAGCAAACAATAAGCTGAGATCATATCCAGTATGCAGGGTTTTTATCTAAAAAATCAAATCAACGATGTCTTATGACACCCATGAGTGTAGCGAATATAACAACGCCGAACCGTGACTTCGATGTTATAATGATATAAACACAACAAGTGCATGCTCTATTTACAATTCAAATTACGATGAACAAACGGACATGCCGTGTGTGCCTGAAGTATTTACGAATACCACAAATATTATTTAACTAAGTAAACATTATAAAGTTCTGGGTAATTCTAACCTGAGTTTGTTCTTCGTACATAGGCGTTCTTAGAACAAAGTTCCAATAAGCCTGTGTTGTGCTAATTTAACGAAATACCCACGCCTGTTCAGTCTGCCTCTAAGTTAGAGTTTTGTTATGAATGCACTGCTCAACTACTTACCAATATTTACGACTGGTAGCTGCATTTCTGTCAAACTTCACGTACAATACAAACAATCACTTGACCATAACATACGTACTGTCTGTTCAAATATCTAAGTCAGGATTAGTGGGAGACCCACGGTTAACCGTGTTTCGCGTTTATTCCAGGTTTTATGACGTCTACGTGTGATTTGTTCGCCTGGATAGCGTGGACTGAGCGCGTGCAGACTGCTAGCTGGTACCTATGCCAATTGTACCGAGTACCGACTTTATTTGTTAACTAGCCACGCGTTAGGAAACAATTGTGCTCTCTGTCAGCTCCGTAGATAAGATTTAAACGGCCGTTCCGTTGCACATTTGCCCATACACCTTGCGAGGTGTAAAAGTGTACACCTGCGATGTCAAGGTAGCGGCAGTCGATCATTTTTTCAAAGACCAAGGTTCTTAAGCGATGACGATAGTAAACAATTATAAGGATACCAAAATAACTCACTAACATGACTCCTATTTTAGTAGGCCCGTTTTTTGCATTGACTTACATAAGAAGCGACCATCTTAGTCCTCAGTAAAGCTACTGTGATCGACTTCATATTGAACCGTTCTGACTGACTTCATATTGAACTGTTCCATATGGATATGGTAACAACTTCCCACCAGATAAATCGCATGCTCATTTCGTATTTCTTATAAAACAAAATTATCGTGAATTGGAACTAGATGACCAGAGAAGGGCATTATGCTAATTCAAATGCAAGTAGTATACCTAATATCAAATGTAATGGCATATGTATTAAATGTTTAAATGTAAGTGGAATAACCGCATAAAAGCATTACTAGATGAATATACAATTTAATTATCCTTGTTGCCAAAAAACATACGTAACATTCGTTAAAAAAATGATATCAATATTTATGTACTAAGTATCCAATTAACATTCAAATAACAAAGAATATTAGTATAGGTATAACATTGTTTAAGTTACAAAAAAGTGTAATTATCATCATCAATTTGTTAAAAATTACTACAATAATCGGACTCATGCTATTGTAACTAACCCAAAAACGACAGGCTTTAACAGACTTTATAACTCTTAAATTCTAAAATGCAAGAGATAAGGAAAGTCCGGCCAAGTGTGAGTCGGACTCGCGCACGAAATGTTCTGTATAAAATGTTATCTATAGAAAAACAGTAAAAAAAAAACACGTATTTTTGTATGGGAGCTTTCCTTTAGTATTAATTTTGTTTTATTATTTAATTGATCCGAGAGCTGGCACGCATTCGTTCAACGAATTGGTATAGCCATTCAAAGAGGAAATGCTGCCAGCATCTTGGGAACCTTGCCCAGAGACAGCGACACGGATAATTTTTTACGGTAGTGTTTTTATCTAATTATTCATTTTTATATTAATTATGTATCTGAATATGCTGGGAATATTTCAAACGTGTACCTGTTGCTGTTGTTAATATTTTTAATCTCTTAAATATTTTCTTTATTCTGTTTTAATGTAGCGGCAACATAAATACATAATCTTTAAAGATTACAACTGTGTAGCTATCACGGTTCGTGAGTTACAGCCTAGTGACAGACAGACGGTCAGCGGAGTCTTAGTAACACCGTTTACCCTTTGAGTACGAAACACTAAAAAATAAGATCTTCTTTAAATGCCGTCCCTAAAAGTATTATTAAAATGCTTAAGTAATATATTTACAATAATAAAATATAATGTGATATTTTTACTAAATTCTATCAGTTGATTTAGGCTGTAGATAACCTTAAAACGGGAAGAAAAATTCTTCTTATCTATTTTTTTTAATATTCCTAAACAAAACTTGTCATGAAGTGCCAGTCCCTAAAATTATTTTTATAATCCATAAATATGTTTGCTTGTGAGGAAGTCAATTAAAGTATTTTTAAATTCCTTAAATTCGCAATATCGATACTTGTCTGTACCTAAAAAAGTTTTTACAATCCTTAAATCATAGAGTGAAGAAACGTGAGACAATCACGGCAATCAGCGGACGCCGGCCGCCAATGACAATGAAAGCAGCCACCGTTGATGACCAAACAAAGGTTCAATGTGAGTGTCGCCTTGGTCGCCAATATCCGTCGCTTTGTACGCCAATTTCCACCTCACGACTGTATTCTGCTTGGTATTAATAGACACTACTTGCCTTTTAGTCTTGAATGGATGCCCTTATTAATGAATGAACGTATGCTACAATTGGGATTTTAAATGCAAGTCGCAGGTGTAAACACGGCTACGTTCCTTTTGCCAATAAGCAGGAGTGCAGTTTTATAAACATTGGTTGACAAAACTCGTCACCTGAACCTGTACTAGAATTAGTTAAAAGACCTAGGTTTGACTCCGATAAATCCTATCACTATGTGGTTCTTGTGGTATAAAAAATAATAATCGTCACCTAATATATATATAATATTGGTATTCTTAATGCTTAATGACGTTTTTATTATTATTTAATTACATTTTTGACGACCCGTGTGGCTGAGTGGTCACTGTCCGCCGGTCTGACATGCAGTGGCTTCAGGTTTCGATCCTCGGCCAGACAAAGAACTGAATGATGAATTTAGATTTATGCTCTAGGTTGGAGTGTATGTGTATTCGCCTTTGTGTGTGTCCATAGCACCCACAGGACGGGACAATCCTAGAATGGGACTGAGTGTAAAAGCGTTATTTAGTTATTTTTATTATTATTAAACTTGTATTACTGTTTATATTGTATATTGTTGGCAGAACTGACAGATATATGTTCAATAGGGTAGGCAGTACAGGTAAACACAAATTCGTAAATATATAGCTTCATACTCATACTCATAATGAGTAATAGGCACATGAGCCCTGGGGGCAGGCAACCTGTCATACACGCAGCAATTAAAAATCATGACATTTTTCATCGACTTATTAATTCCACGACGCCATACCTACGTACAAACATATCTTTATATAGTATGTCATTAAGTATTATCAAAGTTCCGCGTAGAAGTAAGATTTGTTTATGGCAGCGATTGGCATTGACGCAGTCTCTGCTTAACGACGAAAAAAATGGTCGTAAAGAAAATAAGACAGCAAAGAAAACGTTCGCCCAAAAAAATAATTTGACGATGAAAGATGGTTTTAAGTGGGTCCACGGGCCGCAACAAGTTCTAGGAAGACTGGCCTGGTCGTATGCGACCCGCGAGCTGCGGGTTACCGACAACTGCAGAGCTAGTGATCGATTTTAAGAGTTTGCTAAGTTATGATCGTCATTATTTACGTCTTTTAGTGAGAAATTTGACTGTCATTGAATAATGACTGTTCTTACGCAAACATTGAGGCCAAGATAATTTGTTAGCCTCACACAGTTAGGACGTTTATTCTATAGTAACGAATTCATATAGTTCTTCGGTAATCGGTTATCTTTTACAGCGTTGGCTAACGACTTTAATCTTCTCTGTGTTTACGTATATTTTTATACATCTGCATAGTAGAAAATAGTGCCGCATGGCCTCGGTCCTGAGTAGAACCATTCTTCTTTTTATTTATTTTTATTAATTTATCTAGGAACAAACGATTACATATTACATAATATTAGCTAAGTACTTAAAAATAATACACAGATCAGTGAAGTTTCCACTTGTTACTAATCCATTACTAGCGCAAAAACAAAAAAAATGATTGAAAAAAGAGCAATACCTAAGTTAAATTTACAAAATATTTGGGTAGATTAATAAACAGTAATAAACAATTTCCGTGGATGTCATAGGATGCGACTGAGGGACAAAATCCAGAACATGAGCGAGCCTGTGTAACATATTGATGTTACACAGGCTCGCTCATGTTTTGGGTATTGATTCACTAAGGTCACTTACATGCACAGCAAGCGCGATGAATATTGACAAAAACCTTCATTAGAGAAGGCCTGTGTCCTACATTGGCCCTCAGAAGATTAAAGGATGGATGGTAATAAAAATAACATTGACATAAAATATATTTAATTCTCGGAATAAAATATAAATCTTATATCTAATGTAGCAGCAGGTATATTTGCTAGTATTTGTAATTTTACTTGTTTATATTTCGTAATGTAAACCTAGAAACCTTACAGTTTTTCATATTGTTCCTAAAGCGAATCGGTTAGCATTTTCCCAGCAGACGACGAAGTAGTAATCAATGACTGCTTATTTTGAGACAGACGTAACACTACCCACTACACACTAACACTTAATAACCCTTTTTTTGGTCATGAATATTAGGATCACTTGTGAACTCAAAACAAAAATCATCTCAGATATTTGCCTGGCCACAGATCAAAGCCGAACTTCGCAACGAGTCTGACCGGTATGATGACGGGTCTGCCACTCGGGAAGTCAAGTGGTCATCTTACTGTTATACATTGACATTTTATTCATAAGTGTTACCAAATTAGTTAAGTAATACTAATTATGAAACTTATTTTTCAGTAAAATGTCGTCTGATTCTCATTGCTTATACTCTTACTTAACCCATTTTGTCCCACTGCTGGGCACGGGTCTTCTCTCAGATTGAGAGTTCAGGCCATAGTCCACCGCGCTGGCCAAGTGCGAATTGGTAGACTTCACACACCTTTGAGAACTATTTAAAGAACTCAGATGTGTAGGTTTCCTCGCGATGTGTTCCTTCACCGTAAAGCAGTGATAATTAACTTCTAATACACACATATATTTAGAAAAACCAGCAGTGCGTGCCTGGGATTCGAATTGCGAACCCTCGATTGAGAAGCTGAGTTTCAACCATTCGGCTCCCACTGCTCCATAACTATACTCATTCTACTAGCTTCCAAATTGATATTCATATTTCGTTTGCGAGCCTACGTCAGGATATTAAGTGGTTACCACCAATGATGAACACCTGTAACCCCAGACTCGAAATCTTACTTGAGAGCGGCCACAGATGCCTTGCTAATCCTACGGACGGAAGTTAGAAGACCCTGTGAACTGTCTCTTCCTTAATACAGTCTAAACAAATCAATGTTTTAACACTATTGGTACAAAGTAGACATCGTTGTGTTAATAGTTACTCACCTACGATACGACAAGGGCTACCCTGGAACCGCCTTCAATAACAAGTTACTAAACATAACACTGTTCTCGTGGACGTTCTTAAAGGAGGATGCCCTGTTCTACTAGGTAAGATGCCTTCTTTATAACTAGATTTAGCTGTGAATACTTATTCGAATATTTTTATTACATTACGTTTTTATAACTGACTACAAAGTAGAAAATAATAGTAATCTAAACATAAAACTAGGGGAGTATGCGACAGATAATATAATTGATACATTATAGTTCATCTCAATATTATAATACACTGCAAATGATGCGAAGTGATGTGGAAATCATATTTGTGATAGTCTCTACACTCATCTTAATCAATTTTGCTTATACGCCTCACGTTTTTTCTTCCTACTTTTTTATTTTATAGTGCTTGTTTTTTTTTAATAATATTTTATGTATTTAAATAGACCTTAATCAAGTTTAAAAGAACTTAAAATGATGATTTAACAATGTGCAAATAGAAAGTAGTGATTACCCGTCGATTTAATCAACTATAATATAATTACATAATGAAAGTTTAGAGACAGATAAACGGCCGCATGAACAACCCAAAATTATTTTTGTCTTTAATTATTTAACGTCTTTAACAATGTAGATATTCTTCTAAAGATGTTTATAACAAAATGAATGAATTGACAGAAGTACCTATCAAATGATCGACATAGCAAAGACAATGTACGAATGTAGTTCATCAACAAATATTCGCAGTAAAGAACGTGCAAACAATATCCCACGTGTGGTTCACAGTGACGTGAGTGCCTTCGCCGGCATATTAACATGTGTGGTGAACTGCTCGTAAATTTTTATATGAGCAACGGCGTGTATCATAATGAAGGCAGGTGAGCGATGGAACACGCTTTGCGCCGTTATTTTTGGCGCGAACATTGCGTGATGCCTGCCTGGTGTTAAAGGTAAGGGCACATCAGGCATAACAAATATATCGTCAAACTGATGAATTTCCAAGTTAATCTACCTAAAATAAATCTTAAATAATTTGCTGATAAAAGTTAATAAGTATTCATTATTTTTTTATTTTTTTTTATTCATTTATATAAGTAAGAAATAAATATATTACGTCACTTTTGTGACATAATAATGATTTGTTTTGTCTATGCCCATACTATAGACAATAGACTAATTACTCTGTACAGTAAACTACATTATTGCTCACTTGATAAATTGGCATAAAAACTATGCTAACAGACTTTAAATCATGTTAATATTTAATAAGACTCTACAAACATTTGAATTAGTATAAAAATAACATTCATATATACTGTCGACAACTTCCTCCTACTCTTTATATAAATTAATTTTATAACGAAATTGATGAATAAAACAAGCATACAATCTAGCTAAATGTACTTTATTAGAGAGAATTCGTTAATCCCAACATTAAGACTGACCACACACTGCTTAAACGTTTTGGACCGCAGTGTATTGTTACCCTAACTTGTTCCGAAACAACGCACGCTCGATTTGAATTATTTGTTTCGTATACGTCACGGTAACAGGCAAACAAATAAGGGTGCGAAATTTTATTTGAAAAGTTGCTCCGCTCAGAATCAGGTTCCGTCGATTACAATCTCGTTTGCATCGCATAACGGTGATGGCAACCCGTGTTCCTTCATGAATGAATGAACTTTGTTATGGGCAGGTGCCAGGTGGATTCATACCTGTATTTTAAAGTTTAAATTTACAGCTAATTTTCGTTAATGTTCAAAAGCACTTAATTGATTACTTGCCTCGTCTTCTTCAATAACGTTAAAAGACCTGAAATACTGATGGAATTTTGTAACGGTTTTTCAATTTTCTGAACCGAATAAAACAAACTATAGTGTGAACTTCATATTTACACCATTTCAGACTAGCATATGTTATTCTTTCCGGTCAATGGATTATCATTTAATGTCTACATTGAGACTTAAATGTAAATTATAATTAAGCGATCCTAGAGGATTATTGGATGCAAATTTCATGATGTTCTTTTTTTTAGTTATTTTCATCCACAGATACAGAATTGATATATGCTAGTACCATATATATTTGTACAACTAGAATAGTGTTGTACCTAATAATATATTGAGTATGTTAATACCAATATCCGATAATGTCTAAATGCCTAATCGTGCACACCTGCCTACTTAGAACTATGGAGCCCATTTTCGTTACCCATTGTTCTAATGCTGGACAGCTGTTCCTAACTATTTACGGCTACTGGTTGTATTGTTGTTCTTATCTGTTATCGGAATAGTATTGTTATTTATTTAACTATTCCCTGCTTTGTGCTTTGATACTATTCATCAAGTACCAAGGCTTCGATTTATTATCCTGAGCGCTTTGTTACACAATAATTTGCTGAATCATTTGAAAATTCCCAATTTTCAGAGTTTCAAGAAACTTCTATGGATGTCAAGGAAAATATTTGCTTTAATAATTTTATTTTTGGTGCAGTTCGAATCTTATAAAATGGAATTTCCGAAGTAACTATAAGTAAGCGAAAACACCCACCAACAATTTTTATCTAAGGATGTAATTTTCATAAAAAAGAAATGCTTTACTTATTTATATCTCATTCCTTTCTTATTTTTAAATTGAATAATTTATTTTGAAAATATAAGTACTAAGTAATATTTTGATTGGACGCCTTGCTCCGCTCTGGATTCTATTTCAATCTGGTATCCGTCACGATAATTATAATGAAAAAAAATTGGTAGTTACCAACCTGTTATTTATAGAAAACAAATGAAATTATATGAAATAATATCAATAATCAAATAATCAAGGATTTCCCTTACATATTAATATATTACGGATACTCACGATATGCGGTTTTAAATTTATTTTTGCCGATCCATGTAACTGGGACGAAATATCGGCAAAAGAAATAAAAAAAAATTAAAAAAGTCCGTATGTCTTGAGCACCTGTAACATATTAAAATGTATAAATTCCGCGATAATATTAGTCTAAAATCATATAATTTCCATTCCTTTCATATCATGAGGATACATTAAGAACAATAGGTCCGCCATATTGAGGCGTCCGCCATATTAAATTTGGAATTTGTTCGCTAAGCTAATTATACATTTTAGGCAATTTTCAGTTCAATTTGTTGGGGTTAAGTTCAAAAATCAGTTACAAGATTTGACCTTCACATACAAACGAACAAAGACGGTAAGTAAAATGAAAGCTTGTAAAAAATACTAACGACTACATACATCTTAATCGCAAACGAGAGTTAAGAAGCTAACGATACTAGCATTAACTTGCTAACAATGCGAAACACATTATCATTAACAGTTTTTCAGGTAATCTGTAGAACAATGCTCTGTTGTGAATTATAAGAACAATCGTTCGTATAATATACCTTTATCAACATGGGAATCATAGTATACCTTCATTAATAACGAATGTTATCTTACTTATATTATAAATGCGAAAGTTTGTTAGGATGTATGTGTGTTTGATACTCTTTCAACTAAAATAATAAAACTCTATTAAGAATACTTCCATCCTCTTCCATTAAAAATACTTAAAAAAAAACTTTTTTTATAATATGGAAGAAGCTCCGAGACATCTGTAATCTACCCCAGGTAAGATCATAATCTTACCTGAGGTTAGTCACAGATGCATTGCTACCCCGAGGACTAAGTTGAAACGCCTCGGATAAGTATGTTTCCTTTACCACGCCCTTCAGACACTGCT